>CAJDSM010019400.1:1416-18460 GCA_903981925.1 Ostrea lurida
GTGACACAGTCAATGGTTTTTTAACTATTTATTAAGATACCGTTTTCATTACATATATATAGATTTCTCATAGCAAGATTTTTATTTTATAACATGATATTATCTTGTGACCTTTGGACAAAAAGGTGGTGTTGGTCATAATTAAAGGTTTTGGGGCATACAGGTCTGTGTTATATGAATTCATTTTCAATTATGTTGTGATCCTTTTGGCAGCAATATCAGGGGGTGAACATTTTCACAGGAATAAAGATTGATGAAAATTTCTTTTAAAATCACCACTGCTGAGCCAGGGCCAAGGTCACTCAGGTGAGCGATGTGGCTCATGGGCCTCTTGTTCAAGGCTGAAGTGAGCTTTTCTGATCAAAATTTGTCCGTTGTCTATCGTCGTCGTCGTGAACTCTTCACATTTTCATCTTCTTCTCCAGAACCACTGGGCCAAATTCAACCAAACTTCATACACATCATTTTGGGTAAAAGGGGATTCAAGTTTGTTCAAATGAAGGACTGAACCCCCCCCCCTTTTAAGGGAATTAATCACAAAAATGCAAAAAA
Source organism: Ostrea lurida (assembly GCA_903981925.1). Lineage (NCBI taxonomy): Eukaryota > Metazoa > Mollusca > Bivalvia > Ostreida > Ostreidae > Ostrea > Ostrea lurida. Next base: position 1,969 of record CAJDSM010019400.1, read on the forward strand.
TAGGGTGGTGTCATTTGAAAATCTTCTTATCAAGAACCACTGGGACAGAAAAGCTGAAATTTATATTATGAAAGCTTCCTGATATGGTGGAGATTCAAGATTATTCAAACCATGACCCCCGGGGGTAAGATGGCGCCACACTGGGGATAAAAGTTTTACATGTGAATATATAGGGAGAATCTTTAAAAATCTTCTTCTCAAGAACATTGGACTAGAAGAAACAATATATATACCTAAAAACTTCCTGATATAGAGTAGATCCAAATTTGATCAGATCAAACCCGGGCGGGGGTCCTGTGGGGCCACAATAGCAGATCAGAGTTTTGCGTAAAATGTTCTTTTCCAGAACCACTGGGTCAGTTTTAAGGAAACTTGGTACAAATCATCCTTGGGTGAAGGGGAAATGAAGGACCAGGCTCCATCAATGGGGTGAACATTTTCACAAGAATAAAGATTGATGAAAATTCTTTTTTTAAATCACCACTGCTGAGAGGTGAGCGATGTGTCCCAGGGGCCTCTTGTTTATTTTATTTATTTATTTATTTTTTCATTTGTAATGTTNGTCCGGGGGCCTCTTGTTTATTTTATTTATTTATTTTTTCATTTGTAATGTTTACAGTGCTTAATTAATTAAAACTTTTTTTAATGGTCAGCAAAAATTTGAATGTTAGTAGTAAAAGTGATATGTGAGATACAGTTTTTGTTTACATACTGTAGATTCCTTATTTTACGCGAGTACTTTATATCGCGAGTTGACTCGAATACGTCAATTTGCGAGAACATAAATTCACGATTGTTGTGTTAACGAAGAGTGTTTACATGCATTTCAGTATCATAAAAATAAAAGCGAAAAAAATTATTTCGNAAAATATTTCGCGATCCGACGGTGCTCATCGCGAAATTACGCGATAATTATGATAAATCACTCGCGTTTTATTAAGAATTTACAGTAGCTATAAAGGTTAGAATACAAATATGTTAATATACACATAAACGTTTCGTTTAAAGCATATTTTTTCAAACTGCATGTTAATTCTGAACGCAATTCAACAACGTCTGGTGTTTGCCACATCCAATGATATTTTCTATTATGCTTGCAGTCTACATGGTAAACAAAAACATGGCACGAGCCTTGCTTACATAACAAAGAATTGTGAGTGTTGTATCTCTCTTGTAACTCGACAACCATGCAACCTTCGAAATTTCGCTGACCATTAGAAAAACCTTAGTTATACATTGTAAACACTAAAAAATGTGAAAATAAAATTTGAAAATTTAAATCGCGTCCATGCCCTTTTCAGATTTCAAAACTTCATGCAATGTATCTAGAGTTACTTCCCAATTTACTACATGCCTTAAGAATAATGAAGAGTATGTGAATTCATTACATATATATTTTCTTCCTTGAAAAGATGTTCCCTAGTTTACAACAGATTTCACAAAAAAGAAAAGAAGAAGGGAAAAATGAAAAACAAAAGAAAGACAATAAACAAAAACAAATAAAAAAAATAACCCCCCCCCCACCAAAAAAACCAAAAAACAACAAAAACACGAATTTCTATTTTCTACTTAACAGTTCCAAACAATAAAGATTGAGAGAGCTAGGCCACTCACTTATACAATTTTAAAGTAAACAATATGAAATAAAGTACATTTCATCTCTCTCTCTCTCTCTCTCTCTCTCTCTCTCTCTCTCTCTCTCTCTCTCTCTCTCTCTCTCTCTCTCTCTCTTCTCTCTCTCTCTCTCTCTCTCTCTCGTCTCTCTCTCTCTCTCTCTCTCTCTCTCTCTCTCTCTCTCTCTCTCTCTCTCTCTCTCTCTCTCTCTTCTCTCTCTCTCTCTCTCAGATCTCTGAGATCATCCCTGCCGTGAATACCAATGTTCTGTGTTTAGGTACCCTGTGCAGATGGTTTTGACATTGTGAGGGTGATATGACCCCACGTGCCAAATGGATGTACATACATGTAACTACTCGGCTATTCTCGTAACCGGCTATACGGAAAATGGCAAGCGTGATCAGATTGACAAAGTGCATGAACCCTGCTGGACCAGCCAATTAAGGGCTCACAAAGACACATGTATAACCCACAGTCTCAAGAGGAGACAGAGGAAATGGAAGGAATTAATAGTCATTAATTGGCATGTTACAAGATATAATAATAATAATTCGGTAAACTAAAGTAAATTATAACAAATAGAATTTCCTCCTCTCTTCTCACTGATTCTATGCATACAAACACCCTGAATTTGATATTAAAATGACGCTGGAGTTCGACCTCATTGACAATATTTTTGCAGCCCTTGATGGTCAGGTCAACAGTCTGTTGGAATTAGCCATGGGAACCAATCGTGCTCCTTTTTTAGGTGACCTGTTTTTATATTCTTATGGGGCAAAATTTATTGAAGGTTTTTACACGAAAAGAAAAAAACATCAGATTCTACATAATAATTATATCCTTTAACTCGACATTTAGATATACGTATCGACAACGTTTCAGATATCAATAATCATAATTTTCATTCGTATGTTGATCGATTGGATATATCCCATCAATTCAATACATACATGTATATCACTGTGAACAAAGGACACTTCACAGTCTTCCACATCTGCTTTATACTTAGATATTTTATTGAACATTGACATTACAATGGCAAATTAACAACATACCAACTTTCTAACAAACGGGATGATTTCAGCTTTTCCATCGTCAACTTCCCATATTTAGGTAGCAACATTTTATTATCACCTGCATGTGGTGTTTATGTTGTTCATGCAATTGATTCAATATGCAAAAGCTTGTTCTGCGTATGATCAGTTTTTGAATTGAGGCAAGCTACTGACAAACGAGTTGATGTCACAGGGGTTTCAAGAGTCACGTTTAAAGTCAGCACTTTGCCAAATTCTGATGGTCGTTATAACAATTGGTTTGCCAACAAACAACCTTGTCATTGGGCCCTAGTGCGCCGAAGTCCATTCCACGGTTTTCAGCACATTTGTTAGCCTTCTTTAACGCAGATTACTCCGGTTATCTGATTCAAGATAGAGGACTCTGAGGATGTAACCGGTGTAGACAGGGATGCTTATTTCCTCTCTAAGCACCTGATTCACCTCATCAGTGGCCCGTGTTTGCCTAACTTTAGTTTGTATTAATTGATTTTTGTATGAGAATGAACTTGGAGAATTCCTCCATGCCAGTGGCGGATTTAGATGAGAGGGGGGGATCCCCCCCCCCCCGCCCCCTTTTGTTACCAAACTTAATTATTTTGTATAGATATATAGCTAAATTAATCTCAAAAGTAACTTTAAAAGCTTCTTAAAGCCGAAGAGGTTCCGGGGCTTTGTCCCCTGGGGCCCCGCTTGTGTGTTCATCCAGACCATAAACACCCCCCCCCCCCCTCCCCTTTCGACAAATCCTGGATCCGCCCACTACAAGCTTTCCTCGGGGAACATTCGAAATCTCATCGTCGCAAACCTACAAGGTTTCAGTGAGTCGCCATAGACCACTAGTGTACGCGCTCGAGAAGCACCCGTTGGTAACAAACGATGCCCAAAGCGCTATCACATTCCGGATTATGTAATGTTCTTTAAGAACGGTTTTGAACATACATACTCGACCTTGACATCCGATGTGTTTCCGCCTGAAGTATGTCGTTATTTCGTGAATGTTTTGTGGTAAGTAGATATTCTTAGCATCTAATGTTCAAATGAATAATTTAAAAATGCGGTATGCATATTGAATGCATATTGATTCCCCCTGACGACTGTAATGTTAACTGCGTTTATAGTGTTATCCTTAGTATTGTTAATGTTTTCGAAATCGTAGACCATTCATCTTTTTCGTAAATCATTATCAAAATTCATGATGATGGTGAATGAAAACTTGGGATAAAGATGTTCACCAGCATTTTACGTGAATGAATATGATCACTTTCTGTTTGCTTGAATTACATATGTATTTAAAGAGCCTGTCAGATATTGTTTGGCAAATATTGGTTTTGGAATTGGACGTTTTGTCATTCAGATGATGTAACTGCTTTTTAAGATGTCTCTGAACATGTAAATGCCTGTAAAATTATCCGTTTAGATTCAGTTCGGACTTCCTGTATGTATTACAGAAATCAGGGTTCTCATTAATTAAGAGATTTCTTACAGAGCTCTTGATTTTTTTTTAAAGTGTGAGACATTTGGACTGACACTATTAGAAATAGTGTCAGCCCAAATAAAATTTGGTCAGTTCAGAAAAAATATGTTTCTTTTAAAGTTTTTAATATTGAATTCACAATAAACCAATTGTATTCAAGCTTCATATCTATCCATTTCAGCTACAAGTTCATAAATTCTCCTTTCATTCTCTTTCTCATCTTTTTAGTCCTCATTTTTGCTATCTGAAATGCCCGCTTCCTCCACTTCTCGATCACTTCTCTCTATATATCTCTATATATCCTGTCTTTTCATCTCCCGTCTTCCTCTTGTCTGTCAATCAGTATCTGATATAATATATGTATTTCTTCCTCTGCAACCATTGTGCGATGTCAGATTATCCGATAAAAATAGCTTTCTTAGTCAAACTGAAGCCGCGGTCTTCCAATTTTCCAGGCAGGTTGAAACAGGGGGTTTCTTTTCTCCCCATAGTTCATTTCATTGCTTTGCCAGGTTTTGCATTGTTTCTTGATATTTTTGGGCCACATGGCCATCATTTTTAAGCCTGTATAAAACGAACTTTGATCCTGATCTTTCTCGGACATCAGGACCGAGAATTCAGCAACTTGTATCGGACATTTACTATTTTTATCGGATAATCCGACGTTACCGACACTTTTCAAGAACTCTGTTCTTACCTCTTACCTTTGAGTAAAACTGACTTGTATTTTCTACAGTTGAGACAAAATAAAGTTGTGCTATATAATGATTAATTCAATGAAACACCAATGTCAGTTGGATAGGAAGTAACCCATTCTTACAAGTTACAGATAGAGTTTGAGTTTTGGTTTGGTTCGTTGATTTCTTATTGAGTTGTACCCCCTTTTACTTTGAAAAATTACTGTATTATCAGTTTTCCCGACTTTTAATGTTCCCACCACAAAGTGGTTTGGGCATATAGTTCACCTTTGTCTGTCTGTCCTTCATTAACGAGCAGTTTTGCAGACATTTTTCTAAACCCTTTGAGGTATTGAACTGATTTTTTTTTTGTAATGGTGTATATTAGTGAGTTACAGATTGAGTTTTGTTCAGGTTCGATAATTTTTTTATGGAGTTGTGCCCCTTTAACTTTGAAAAAGAGTAGGCCCTCGAAGGGTGAAAATTGACCCTGTGAAATGGTCAAAATTAAAGTGAAATTTGAACAAGTTATTTTCTGCACAAATGATAGTCTATATATGTATGATAGTTTATCGTGTAGGTAAAGAATTTGGAGTTTTGCATTGGTGTATCTGAGATCTAATGCCCCAAACATCATGGAAAATTATAAAATGCAAACATTTGCTTCAAATCACCACATTTTTGTGATGAAATGTCAAAAGATCATATAGAGCACAGGCTTGGACCAATTTTAATTTTTATCAGTTTAAATATGATACCAGGAAGGTTAGAATTTTGATAACATCTTCTTGGTCTAGATCTGTGCTCTATATCGAATTTGCACACTTTATCACAAAAATGTGGTGATTGTAATTTATGATATTCGTGGATTTATGGGGCATAAGATCTTGTATAGAACTCAATGCAAAACTTCAAAAGATTTACCATCTTCGAATAACTATCATAAATACTATCATTTGTGGCAAGAAACTGAGAGTTTGTTGAAACTTTGGCTTAAATTTTGGCTCCCTCTACTGTTATGTACAGTTTTCTGGACTTTTTTCTATCTAACGCTTTGAAATATTGAACGATTTTTACAGGAGAGAGGCAGTTTTACCGTTAAGTGGAATAGTCTTTGAAAAAAAAAAATAGATAGTAAGGCATACTGTATGGCTTTCAAAACAATTTTATCTCACTTTGTTTTAAGTTAGTTTCAATATCAAACCACTATATTAAAAAAATGATTACTATTATATGCAAGACTATAATGGTTCTTCTTTAAAGTTATCTAAATACATGTATGCTAGCTGTATTTCTCAAATACCAAATAATGCAATTCAATATTTTTTTAAAATCATACAATGACATTAAACATGTAACAAATATACAACCACACATAACAAATAACATTTTTATAATACATGCATGTATTTTATGCAGATGATCCAGTGCCTTTTTCAAAACAATTAGGTGCCCTTTTTGCCCCTATATGCACCCTGTCCCTTTGAAACTGCATGTGGAATATGGAGGCATTTGTGTTTCACAAACACATCTTGTTTATATTTACACTCTACTTTCATTTTTGTTGACACCCCCCCCCCCCTGTCATTTTAACATAAACATACTAATTTATGAAGATTTATACATGCATTGTTCACATCTGCAGTGCATTCATTAGCTATCATTGCAAATATATATTCTAACACTGAAAATGTAAATAGGAAAGTCAGTTTATCTATATACTCACTTTCAAATTATGAAAAATTAATTTTTGAGGGAGTATATCAGTATACACATTATTCCCACTAATAATTAATCGTGTACCTAAATCTTTCACATTCTGTCGGCCATTTTTTGGGTACAGGGCAGATATTTTTTTCTTCATTGTGTAATTGCATGTCTTCACAACACTGGTCACATGTCATAATGAGTTGTCTCCCTTTACAGGATTTATCAGCCTTCCTGTCAATAACTGGATAATCATATAAGGCTTCTATCATGTATGTAAACTTATTCTGATAAGGAGGTTAATGAGGACATGATGTTGAATATTTCTGTGATGGGGCCCCTGTGCTGGATAATACATAACATTTAATATTTCTGTGATGGGGCCCCAAATACAGAGCATCGACTTTTTTAGCCTGTGGGACACGTGTGTGATGTGTATTTTTAGCCTGTGGGACACACAAGTGTGATGTGTATTTTTAGCCAGTGGGACACATGTGTGTGATGTGTATTTAGCCTGTGGGACACACATGTGTGATGTGTATGTGTATTGCATCATGAGGACAGCTGTATTTTCATCTAACTGATTGCCAGCAAAGTTTCTGCCGTTCAGAGTTCTTTTTTTTTTTTTTTTTAGTTCTTATTTATAGCAATTGTGTAAGCATACCACTTGCAATTATGAACACAAGTGTTGAATGGTTATATGTTACGTCATATGACTTTTAAATCAGTGAACTTCTGAAAATATTGTATACATCGATATTAAATCACCTTGTATTGTCAATTTTTATACACATTTGTGAAGCATCCGAGGAACTTGGATTTATAAGATTCATTAAAGAGCCAGTGTTAATGAGGACAAGTGTTAATAAGGACAAGCGCTGCAGATGTCTCAGGAGCTGTGAGTTTGTAATTATGAAGATAATGAAGTTGTCATTATTGATGTTTACCTGCAGCCTAGTTAGACGTACCTTGATGAAGTGTAGATGAGACGTTGATTCCTTATGGCCACATAATAAGGACCACGAACCCTCTGTGTCAGCATTGTCGATTACTGTAACACTGTCGTCCGGAGCACGACGAACACTCGAGACTGAGGAAGCGGTGGAGACGCGTGTCCTAGTGGTGACCCAACGTCTGTACAGTCTGTTTAATCTGCTTCTCCTCTCCATCTCTCCAGGGCGCGATTCTGCAGGTAAAAATTTCCTGCTGTTGCAAGCTTATGCTTTGATGAGTGACTTCTGTGTTCCTTACATTATACCACCCCATTGTTTTTGAGGTTTTATCACAATAGTTTGCTCTGTCTGTTGTTTATTTTTGACGTGTTGGAAGGCATGGCATGTGAATTGTTCAGTCAAAAGATTGCATGTATGTAGAATGTGCAAGTACAATTTATTGTTATTTGAGAGTCTGAACTCTAAAGTTCTTTATCAAGTCTGAGCATAATAAGCTCTGACAACAGTATATGACATACAAAAATCTCTGTTATGAGAATGGGAAGGCAGTAGGAGTCTAAGTGTGTTTTGAAGTGTTCATTTTAGTGTGATGTAATGTATTAAGGTAGTGCTTAAGATGAAATACATTATGCGCTTACACTAACCAGAAAATTGTTCAAAGTTGGGATGCAATCTAAGTTGGTACCTAAAAAGGGTGGTCGGTGGTGGTTGGGGGGGGGGGAGGGGTGGTGAGGGTTTGTTTGTAAAGAAGTTTAAATGACTCGAAAATGCAAGAAATGTCCTTTTATTGTCAGAAATGTTCAGTTTACCCCATCAAACACACAACACACATCACCCCCTTGAAAGACCACTGCCTTTATAAATTGCCCTTCAAGATGTAGCGCTAGAGTAGAATCTATTGCTCAGTCGTGCCACAACGGAAACACTCTGAGCATTGAAACTGCCAAGTTGACGTCCATAAGCATTAACCACTGCCAGTCTGATGTCCATTGTAAGTCCATTATAATGAAGGACTTCAGTTTTCTATGTTCTATCTAAAATAAGAGACCCAGAACTTTCTCTTCTTGATTGGCAAAAGTGACAGTCACCAGTGCTATAGTATTAACAAATTGCGCCAGTGACAGCACCAGTGCTATATTAAACCAATATTGCAGTGACAGTCACAGAGTTATGTGTAGGTCTTCTGAATATCACCTGTACACCAACACACGGAGCCAATACTCTACAAGCAGGAGGTGACAATAAGACATCTATCTCTACTGAAGATGTACAACAGCACTGAATCAGAGATTTCAGACATCCACCAAACTCCTTACTGGATCCAGGATTGGATCACCACCAAACTCCTCTGGTTTCAGGGATTCGGATCACACCAAAACTCGCTCTGGATCCAGGATTCGGATCACCACCAAACTCTTCTGGATCCAGGATTCGGATCAACCACCAAACTCCCTGGAATCCAGGAGTCGGATCACCACCAAACTCCTCTGGATCCAGGATTCGGGATCAGCCACCAACTCCGCTGGATCCAGGATTCGGATCACCACCAAACTCCTCTGATCAACAGGATTCGGATCACCACCAAACTCGTCTGGATTCCAGGGTCCGTGATCACCACCAAACTCTCGGGATCCAGGATTCGGATCAACCACCAAACTTTCTGAATCAGGATTTCGGATCACACCAAACTCTCTGGATCCAGGATTCGATCGACCACCAAACTCCTCTGGAGCCAGGATTCGGATCCACACCAAACCCTTCTGGATCCAGGATTCGGATCACCACCAAACTCCTCTGGATCGCAGGATTCGGAATCACCACCAAACTCCTCTGGGATCCAGGGATTCGGATCACCACACAAACTCTCTGGATCCAGTGTCCGGATCACACCAAACTCTCTGGATCCAGGATTCGGATCACCACCAAACTCTTCTGAATCCAGGAATTCTGGATCACCACCAAACTCTCTGATACCAGGTCCGAATCACCACCAAATCCTCTGGATCAGGATTCGGATCACCACCAAAACTCCTCTGGATCCAGGATTCGATCACACCAAACTCCTCTGGGAGGGTATCCAGGGTCCGGATTGTCACATGCAACATTAATGGGACTTCCTTTAGGACCAAGATACATCTGTTTGTGTACCAGTTTCCAAAGTGATCTGACATTAGTTTTGCTTCCTTGGAAATAATGGTAGTATAAGTGGGCTCCTTGAGGGGTGGTTTTCATTAGCAGAAAAAGGGGATATGTGTTAGAAAGTGACGTGACATAGAGTTATCTCTCTTTCTGTGTTATTGGTAAGGTTCTGTGTTCAGAATGAGACATAGAGAGGATGTATTGTCTGTGATTTGTCTTCATTGCCGTCCGAGTGATGGAAGATTGCATTGTCACAGTTGTTTACCAACTTAGTGTGAATTGCTTTGTTGTTTTTTTTTATTTCAGGTCTTGTCATTGCCCTAAGTATTTTATAAAGGTGTAAAATCATGCAACATTTATAGATCGTGCCTAGTATTTTATGAAAAGGCTGAATTTTTCAAAATGTTGATATCTATTGTAAGAGTACATTAATTTTGATTTTGGTTGGTTTTACCAAATTTAAAATGATAAACTCTAACGTGAGACCAGGTGCTTTATTTGCATCTGAAATACAGAGATAATTGCAAAAGTACAACATTAAATTAATATTTAATCTAAATTTCATCAAATTTTCTGACAGCTTAATCTTGTACCATTGTTTTGATTTATGATATATAGCTGTCTTATGATTGTTTTTGGAATGTTGGAATTTAATACAATGGATGAAATTATCCCCATGTAGCCTATAGTTTCCTTATATAGTTAAACTTTTATACATGGCTGAACTTTGATATGGTTTGTAGAATGAAGTAGAATTTGATCCTGCGAATGCTCGAGTTCTTGACACGCAAATCTAGCTAGGGTGAAGATGACTCCTCATGTATTCAGTTACAAAATATTTCTTTAATCCATATATTAAAATAGCACATTTTAAAAAAAAAAACCCACTCTTTATATAAGTATATTTCAACACTAGCAGAAGTGTAAATATCCTGTGTTAGATAATACATCTTGATAGACCGATATACTCTGACAGGTAAACGTTTAGTGTTTACATGTGCGTGAAAATAGACGAGACAAAATGGTAGATCTTATGCATGCATACACGACCGTCTGACGTGTGAACCTGGAATTCTAATTGCTTATTTATGTCCACTCTACGGAATTCATTCAGACGAAAGAAAAGAAGATCTGCCCAGGAACTAGAAATATGTCGGGTGGGTTGTAAACAAATTTTATCCGCACTTTCATTTTGTTTGCCCAAGATTGTTGTTATTGATTTTTACCATATGACTAGGAGCTAGTTTTTAAATGTCCAAGATGTTCCCCTTTTCTTGATGCATGAATTTTTTTTTTATTGAGAGAATTATGCAACAATTTTTTTTAATGTTCCTTTACATGTACTGAAATGGACAGCTGTCTAACTCATGTAATATTATGATGTTTATAGTGCTTTTTCTAAGTAGTGCCTAGTTTCATTTTCCACTCTGGTTCAACCATGCAGTTTCATTAATAGTACCTTTAATATATTCAAATAATAATTTGGTGATAAGAGATGTATGAAATTAATTTTGTCTAATTAATTTTGTCTGCTATGGAGAACGACCATGCAATATTTGTGCCAACCAATGCTACAAGAGTCTGCACAAATGAATAGGAATTGTTTACATTGGTAGCATTATGCCAATAAGTTGCGATTAGATTGTTGGCTTAATAACAGTATAGATATTAATGATATGACAATGTATTGGAGCATAGTTATCATGTATAATATTCAGATGTTAGATTGTGAGAATTTGTAATTGGCATTTGGATGTGTAGCCCCATTACTGAGACGATAGAGCACCTTATGATTTCTCATGAGGTCCTGATTGAGTCCCTATCCAGACTGCACTTTTCCTCATCCAAAGAATTTTCTGTTAGAGTGTGCTATCAATGATATAGTGATAATTCGGTTTTAAGCCTGATGTATCATGGAAATATTTGGTGTATTATAGTGATAAATGACCTCTTTTGCGATTCACCAAATATCCTAAGTCACTATGTTTGACTGATTTGCTTTCATACCATTTGTTAAGACTGTCATTTTCGTACTAGATTGACGACGGGTAACCCCGTTTAACTTTTGTTTCGGACTACGGCTCACGGCGTGGTGGACCGGTCAGCAGGAGACGGATGCTTACTCTTCCATGGCAGCTGAGCCTGCCCTTCGCTTTGTGTCGAAGGTCCGTGTTGCCCTTACACTGCGATTTTTGTAATTGTTTCTTTTGGACTATGATGTACGTTTATACTTTGTACTTCGCCATTTTATATTGAAATAATGGTCAAATGTTTACTTTGAGCATAACATTTTAATTATTCCTAGGTAGGCATACTTCCTCCACCATTTGCCAGATAATTAAGTTGACTCCCCAATGCTTTATGTCGACTTCACAGAATTTTCCCGGTTTCTCAAGTCATTCTGTTGACTAGTGAGTGAAACGAGAAAGAGGGAAATGTTCAAGTGACATCAATCATAATTTTCAGACAAATTGACGTTATGATCCTATAGGCTGGCACAATTTTCTGCCAAATTGACGTTATAGATTCTCCTACTAGGCTGGCACAATTTTCTGACAAATTGGACTGTTATGATCCTATAGGCTGGCACAATTTTCTGACATTCTACGACTGACATTGTAATCTTGAAAACATTTGACCTTCTTTTAATAAAAATCATTTTGCAAATAACTTTAATTCTCTTAGGGTAGAGTCGGCATATTTCTTTTGTCTGTATTAGTCCAAAGATGCAAAAGAGTTTGAGTGTTTGATACAACTATTTGTTTTTACTTTTGTCGATGCCAAAATTTATCATTTATCATGTCTGACCCTCTCTCAAAAAATAACAGAGTTGAGTCTTTGGAGTCAAATTGACGTTTTTACTGTGTACTGAAATATTTGACCTCGTAACATTGACGGCGAGGCTGTACATTCCTTTAAAAAACTTCCGTCATATGCTACAGTGTTCTTGCAAAAAAAATTGTTTTCCCTGATAGCAAACATTAGCTATACCTTGACGTTTGACCATTTTTTTTAAAATAAGTGTCATTAGGCATTGTCCATGAATGGGTAGATTNTAGCTATACCTTGACGTTTGACCATTTTTTTAAAATATGTGTCATTAAGCATTGTCCATGAATGGGTAGATATGGGTCCTTACGTTTTCTCTAAATAGTGTTTCCAATAGTGTTTCTTGTGACGATACATTTATACACTAACCATAAAGTTACACAGAAAGTTGTTCGTGTTATGTCCACTAGTACGGTATCAACCCAAAGATGTTAATTGATGGATGTAGTTCTCAACAAATAAAACTGTTCATACACTACGGTTTATGTGTTATAACTTTCAATTACAAGGGGTTGATCAGGAAATGAGATTAAAAGCAAAAGAAGGCCTTATACAACCTGTCCAGGAAATCAATATCGTGGACGACGAGTATTTCATGAAGACCACAATCGGCCATATCTCCACCGAGGTCCGCTTCAAGCTTGGCGTGACATTCCCAAGTTCGTCTATGGATGGCAAAAAGATCATGGTAATCAAGAGTTGTTTATCTTCTGCTGTACTATATTGCACGTCCCTCGCACGATATCGGACCGTTTATCTTCCCACATGTCCCAAAGTTTAACGGTTTACGATAAAACTTCAAACGGAGAACACTTCCGAAACACTTCGTTTAGCATATTCAGCGCGTATCTTTCAATAATATAGATATTAGCGAGTCAGAAATCAAACAACATGGTTGATGAAAAGTCCATGTAACGTTCTTGAGAAAATTCTCATCGAAGTGTAATATGGAGTTTGGGTGCTTTGGTTCGGTAGTTCAACATGTCCACCTGAGATTTTCTCCTCCGTGCAAGACGGATTCCGAACATTGTTTGTTTTGAATAGTTTGGCTCTTCCATTTTATTCGGGTTAGAATAGATTCTCAGTACTACTTGCTTGTCGTAAGGGCCGACTAAATGGGGGCGGTTCTTTGGGTGATAATGGCGATTTGGGACACGAAATTCAAATCTCTATTGTGGCTCGAAAACCACGGCGCTCGTCCACGAGGTCACACTAGTTAGTGCCACCGTACGACTGTCTTTGATCAAGTCGACGACGGCTGGTGACAGACATGTCACCCGTCTCGCGCGAGTGTGGTACTGGTGGCGTGTCACAGTGGCGCGAGACACGCACCATAACGGCTACCTCCGTACCACTCCGGCAATCTGTCGTACTGCAGCAGTACAATTGCATTTGAGTGGCACCAGCCTCGCACTGGAGTGGCACGAGACTCGTTCAGGACTCGTGCGAGCTCTCTCTCTCTCTCTCTCTCTCTCTCTCTCTCTCTACACGAAGGGCCGCAAAAATGGCACGGCTGACCGTAATGTTCGAACTCGAGTGTGGTGCTGCAGTTGAGCGACTGTCGCGCCAGGCTAGTACAGCCGCCGTGTCCCGCCCACCACCACCACGATTTCATAGATCCCGAAAAGTATTTTAACAAAAAGTTAAACCGATCACAGCCCTCGCAGACACCAAACTTTCCGTGTCACTGTGGCGCGGGGCTCGCAGAATCGCGGGGAAGTTGTGCGAAGTCCACGGAAAAGCGACTGTAGACCGGTGGCACGGGGCTCGTAGCCCATTTGTGACTGAGGCATAAAGATCACTCACTGCTCAGAGGACGTAAGCGCCGAGCATAGGCCTAAATCTGCAGCCCTTCACCGGCAATGGTGACGTCTCCGCATGAGTGAAAAATTCTTATGCTGGACGTTAAACAACATGCAATTAATCAATCAATTTTCAGGATAAACGATAAAGGAATTTTATAATACATGTATATACAATATACTGGTGCAATTTTCTATATATACAGGTAACATACAAAATGAACGGAACCACCTTAGAAGAAATTCAACAATATGGCGATCACGAGGCATTGGTCGCTCGTGTAGTCAGTGGCAACGAATTATTATCGGTAAGAAAGTTTCGACTTTTAAATGATATGGGTTTCTTAAACTGAACAGCGCAACTGGACATATATTTATAATGTCCGTAGGAAAAATAAAGGTCAAAAGAAGCTCAGATGGCGTGAGCCGCTTTTCGTAAACTTTATTTTGATAAAGAATGTATACACAGCTCTCTAAAACTCTAGCGACCTTATGATAGGATGTCATTAAGGTAGGGATTTCCATGGATTTTTAACTTTGTTGAATAAAGAATTTTACTTTCCGCAACACAGAGCATTGTTCAAAAATGTAAAGATAAACGTTTAGATTTTTTATTTTTTTTGGAAATCTTGGTATACAATGATCGAAAGGAGTAAAATAGCAGTATGCCTGTACATACAGGTAGAATTTTTTTTCCAGTAAATATTCAACTGTATAGAAAAGGGGGACCTTTGTGTATAACGACGATATACACAAAGGCATGATCTCAGGCCAGGTGAATTCCAGGGAAATTGCAATGACTAGAAAAAAGCTCCTCCCATGTTCAGTGGTCCGTGAAGAAACCGTACGATATTTTTTCTGGGTCTTTAAGCTCGATGTATTTGGAAATTTTAAAACATTGTAGGTGATCAAATGTTTATGTTATGATGTCAGTTTACAAGACATTATGCGAAACGAATTCTTCAATTGGCTTTTTTTATTTCAAGGGCGATGGTGACTGCAATAGAAACTTGATTTTCTCAAGCATTTTTCTCCTTTAGGGATCCCAAACAGACCCTTGTCGCCTCTAAATATGTAGTTAAAGGAAACACGATCGCTGTAACTGTTTACTACAAGATTACCTTTGATTAATCTTTATTTCAGACAATTACTGGGCGAGGAAAGAAAGCCGTCATTCGCTACACAAGAGTATAGCTGATAGCTGGTGATGCAATTCAACAAACGTTATGGCAGAATACTTTTCCTATTAACTAGCATTGTAATCTTTTAACCCACCCACCTCCTCCCTACCCCTATGATGATACCCAAAGAACCGAATTTCGGCGTATTAATTATACATCACAATTATTTTAAAGAGAAGCGATACAACTTATTCAGTTTTATTTATAATGGAAACTTTTGACTATTTTTGAAGTTGATATCCCAATCTAATTCATGAACAGTTTGTACTGATACTCACATCTGACACCGATCCAAACAGATGAAAGGAAGACTCGAAATTCCATCATTCCATCCAGAACTTCGACGGTACGCCCCGGGGGTACGCCTCAAGGAGGCGGAATAGAAAACCAGTAAATCCTGATATGGATGGAGAATGGAAGATATTTGCAAATGATATTTCGAAATTAAAAAGTTTCTAATTTATCGTATTTAGTTTTGATCTGAACAAAAATTAAAACCCCTGCTAAACTCGAAGGAACCAACTAAGAATCAGCGCTTGGCACGTAAATTTGCTGAGTTACCAAGCCAGGCGATTAGATTTATAATAAACACGCATGTATTGGTGATACGTAACAGAATGGTGGCAGCGTTTGGTGGGAGGTCTGTTTTAGGTAGAATATCTTCACAGCTCTAGGTACGCAGGGAAGACGGTGGCTGTCGTCGGGAACAGCGGATGTTCATTCAATGAAAACCCAAGATAAGCTTCCTAAGCGGGGGAGTATATGGACTTGTTAGTGAAGGCAAAGATAACGAACAGTGATCAATCTCGTAAGTCCTAAATATAATACAAAAACAAGAGTTGGGCAATCACGAACCCCTGGACGCACCAGAGGAGCTAGATTTTCTGGTGATCACGTGATTAAGTTGAGCAACGGCAAGCGTGACTGGTACATGGAATGGTGACCGCTTCACGTTACAAAATGGTGGCGGCGTAGTGACTCTGTGCCGAGTTTTACTAAAGGTCGTAAACTAAAACGTAAACTTAGACGCAAGCGTAACTTAGTAGTTTTTTGCGTTTTAC
>CAJDSM010019402.1:291-15960 GCA_903981925.1 Ostrea lurida
ATTATCTTTCAAAAGATGACTTGGCTACAGTTTAAAGCGTTAGAGAGGTTCTGGAAACCAGGTTTTTATGTAGAAATGTCGATTTTCAACGCCCGGTTAGCCTCTAGGATGAACATTCTGTAACCTTTTTGCACTAAGACTAGATTTGACGTATACTTTGTTTCGACAAAGGATCACGGCGGGTGTGACCGGTCGTCAGAGGATGCTTACTCCTGTCTTCGCTTTTGTCGGAGGTCCGTGTTGCCCTACACTCGACTTTGTACATGTATATATGTTTTTGGGACTATGATTAGGTTTATCACATTGTTTACTTCGCCAATTTTATATGTATAGGACACCACCAATTACTTGGCTACCGCATAAAACGGAACCCCCAATTGGCCCTCAGGGTTAAATTCATGTGTCTTAAAGCTTAATGCATATGCACAGGACGTCACCTATCATATCCCAAAAGATTTTTATTGAGATTGGTTACAGCTTAAACGAAAAGAAAAAAGTGTGATGGACGGAACAGGTTATCAATAATATATTTCCAGAATGGTTTTTAGAAAGTGCGGGTATATGAAAAAAAAAACCTTCTGTAAATCGTGATCGCAATTTCCTGCAATAACTTGCTTCTGATATATGCTATTAATAATGCTTTTATCTCTGTATGTAATTAAACAGGAACTCTGGTGTCGTATATTGCTGGTAATTAAATATTTTCATCGATTTTTGTTCATCATGCGTGCATGTAAAATTTAATTTTGATCAAGTGTTGTATTTCTCTTTTAAAATGTTACTTTAATGAGTCATGTATGAACTCTATTTACCAAATATAAGTGATCGATTTAATTACCCCCCCCCTTCTTTCGCAATCTAAAAGCAGTTGGGTCTACTTGAATAACAAATACGGGCGATAACTCCACGTAAACTAAACTGTACATAAAAAAAGCATGTATATTTCGAATGTTTTGCCTTTGATATCAATACAAATTGTAATGATTGTCACTCTTCATGAATGCTGGTAGTTATGAACAATGCTTCTTGATAGTAGCTAGGTGCTTAAAACACCTGGGAATTCCGATAAAATGAAAGTAAAGTGTAAAACTGCAACGCTAAACGTGTGCCAGAAGTGTTCATTTAAACAATATTTATATGAATGGGATCGGGCAGCAGCCACAGCTATTATTTAAGCCCTCTCTACATAAAGGTCAAAGTGACAGTTGAAAATAAAGTTTTAGATATATATGAAAAAATAGTATTTAACCGCGTCCCATAACTGGACCTCGTCTGAAGTATTCCGTCGTGAGGCGTTGCAGTTCATACATGTACCTTCATTATTTTCAAAGACAAGTCACATGTTAATGATACTTGTACATATTTTTTTCACTAATGATGATTGTAGATAAAAAAAAATAATACATCAACGTTAAGACATATATGCTTGAAGCATGGTTTGTTTTATAATATATGTTTAAATTATCAAATCCTCTCTTTTGTGAGCATTTACTGCCCCTGATGATGTATATAATCCATTAACTCTTTTATGCCACAACTTAACCTTTGGTAGATTCCGACATGAATGGATCGTCAGTATAACCTTCTTCATGGCGAGCATCTTTCGCAGTTTCCTTCATTAATGTACAGTCGAACAGAGATTGATTTGTAAGATATTCCAATTCAGGCGATGTCCGATATTATATAGTTTATCATAAAGCCGTCATCCTCTAGAAACGTTAGTTTTTCATCTGTAAATCTTTTGCTTTCATCACATTTTGGGTAACTTTATTTATATTAGATTTCTTCAGAAACTCTGTCAATATAATCTTGCTTTAAAGAAATAAAAAAGATTATATTGGATAGAGGTCGTCATTTTTTTATTATTTTTTGCGAGGAAGGCGTTGATGCTACAATTACATGTATTCAATGTAGTTGTCTTCATGCTATGGATCATCAAATTTGAAATTTTTATGAATAGGTAAAAGATAACGAACAGTGGCGAATATCATAACTCATATATGGAATACAAAATTAAGAGTTGGGCAAACACGGACCCTTGGATACACTAAAGGTGGGATCAGGTGCCTAGGAGGAGTAAGCATCTCCTGTCGACCGGTCACACCCGCCCTGAGCCCTCTACCTTGATCAGGCAAACGGACGACTTAACAATTGGTTTTACACATGCTTGTATCAGACAACATTTGACCAAATGACAAGTTGCATTAGCAAACTAAATCGTTAAAACGACCATATAATTTGCGAAATTCTGGCTTTGAACGATGAACACTGTTGAAACTTTTGTGACACCTGAACAAATCAAACTACTTTAACTTTAGTTGCAGTCGTGGTACAAATCATATTGTAAGTTTTTTATAAACCTCGTTATCTCGAACTTGATGAGACTAAAATCTCGAGATATCCGAGGATTCGAGATACCAAAGGTAAAATACTTAGAGAAATGGTGGTTGGGACTCCGAAGCCATTTCGACATAGCCAAGGTATTCGAGATATCACTGTTCGAGATTCCAAAGTTCAACTGTACATCCATCTAATTACAAATATGACATTACCAAGAAATGAAGTTCTCTCTTGCATGAGTATTTCCTTTTACGAAGAAAAGAAGCACATAATCAAATTCCACACTAATTTCGATGACGTAATGGAAAAGCGGCATGAAAACTCCTGTCTTGGCAAATCAATTTGTAAAATTCTGATTCTAATGTCAGGGAAAATATCAGATGATGCCATTTGACATTTACAAGGAAGGACTTTTAAAAAAGGCATATTTTCCATTTCCTCTAAATGTATATGTAAAAGAAAGCGAAGGTAATTTTCTTAGCCTATAAATAGTAATTCCTGACTCGTAAAATTCAACACTCGCCGTGAAGCCTGATCAACCTGGCGAGATTGAAAATCTCGTAGGTTGATTAATTTTCTTAGCAACTTTGCTTTATATCGAATAATTCATAAATCAATAATAAGGTTGTGCTATCATGCTTAGGTGAAATAAAGCATGCATTCTGACAGCCGACACAAACATTTTGATGTCTGCTGATACTGCAACGGAAGCTTGCCGTTTTAACGTTTATCGGATGGTAGCTACCACGAGTCACAATCATATCCTCAAACCTTCACGGGTCTGAAGCCATCACAACAAGCCAAGCCTTATTTCCAAAAAGGAGGGGCTACGTTAGTGAAATAAAAAAAAATCTATAAACTTCATTCTGTTTCACGATGTGTTAGTTTTGCGATCTGCTGAAGATACAAAATTAGAATTGAGGAAGATAGGACAATTATTGGGAAAAAAGCACATCTATGGACACGAGTGTCAGCTTATAAACTGTTGTGTTAAATGCTAAGTTGATCTGGAGCCGAGGTGGTAGTACTGAGACGTTTAAGTGAAACAAGTTGTCTAATTCTGCTCTGAGAAAAAAGACTGTTCAGTTTCAAAAATTGTAACCATGGCTGAGTCCATTACAAATTCGGTACCTGAGAAAGGAATTATTGTGATGGCAGTTGACTATAGTGGCAATTCGGAATGGGCTTTTGACTGTAAGTATGATTTTGATGAACCCTGAAGCCTGATTTATTCTGTAGGACTAGACAAACTGAAAACTCTAACCTTGCATCAGTATAAATATTGGCACTAGTGTCTATACATTCATGCGCATGAACTTAGTAAATCTCTCAAATGTATTCCTTATGAATTTCAACATTCTGAAAACACATCAATGGGATAAAGATAAAAATAGTTAGAGAATATTATTTTAAATCGAGTAACTTAGTATCTAAGATACATGAAATAACGATTACATGTGTAATAAGTATTTCCAGACCGGTACTACCGTAGGAAAAATTGATATTAAATTCCCAGTCAAGGGTTGTGATCCACCACATTTTTCGCATGTGAGACTGTGTTACATGTATCTTGGGAAGATGGGAGGGGGTGCTGTCAAACTAAATACCTCTATTAATTATCATGGGTTCCATACCAAAATAAAGAGACGCAGGTTATTAACGATTCTCAAAGATAGAATGTTGTTACCGGAAACGAAAACCAATTAAAGACTGCTGAGCCTTTGGAACCGAGTGTAATTCAGACATCGGGAAATAAATGAATGTGACGAAATTAAATTTTCTATCGCAGGCGGTTAATCGATATACACGTCAGTGATAATGGAGGAAAAGTTAGGAACCACGAGACTGGTCGACAATCTACATGTTAGGGACCTCCACTTGATCGTCCCTCGTGTATCCGTTATTGGATTAACTTTTGTGTATGATAGGCAGTCAAGATACGATGACAAAATAGTTTTTTTTCGAAGACGATACTATAAGACAACTAAATTTAGTTTCAATACAATGGATAGAAATCAATTTATCGCGGTTCGATTCATTTATCACGGTTAAACTCGTTAACCACAATATACTCTCATCTGCAGAATACGTAGCATACCATATTTCGTTATTCCCATCTTTCTTTGATCTTCATGATGCCATTAGTATAAACAGGAAAGCAAAACATCAATTGGGTATATTGAACTGCATCACTTAATTGTTTGGGTGTGACGTACCGTATGATGTTTTGTATTTAAACAATTAATAAAGCTACGGGTTTTCTCACATCCATTTAAAATTTGTTCTATCATATATTTTCCAGATACAACACGAAAGTATTTCGATACTAATTAAATAATGAAATATCATGTCCAGCAACAATCGATGCATATACATGTATTAGATTGAGAGGAAAACAGTAAAATGAAATTAAAAAAAACCCATAGGATTTTTTTTATCGATTCTGTTCTTTACAAAACGAAATTCTAATTTATTTGCAAACGGTACCACCATGAGAACACTGATCTTATAAAACAGCTGTTCCATGATCAAAATCAGCGAACGGCACTTCTGATTTTGCTGAATGAAGTTTCCCAGTTATTAGAAAGATGGTTGAAAATATACACTATAAAGTGTAATTTATTGCATGACGAACTACAAAATAGGAATACGTTTTGTTTTAACTCTGCAGAGGGTAGCAGACGTACATATATTTTATCGTCTTGTACTTAGATATGTTTGCAATAGCATTAAATACATCTATTATCAGTTTTAGTAATAGAATAGATATCTCTTTTATTCTAAATCCGGTATGCGTTTCACGCTAAGACAGATTCGGTATCTGAAACAAATCACGCAGTCTTCGCGCTGACATTCCCCTCTTTATTTTGCGAATAGATGCATTTTTTCTGTAAATTATGTGTTACGTGTACAAGATTTAATTGTGAATATTAAACAGACCACCACAATATGAAAACTAATTGTGCAGATTCGAAGATTTTTTTTTTGGCACAAGAAAAATTAAGCTCTCGGTTCCAATGTACAGTGCAGGTTCGTAGAGTGTTTCAGAACTTGCAATTATAAACTTGATGAATTGAATGAGCTGGTGATTGGGGGTGGGGGGGGGGGTTTATTTCTATTAATTTTACAATTTCAAACAAATCAGTATCACTGAAGTTGGGACTGGAACGTCCATACATCCGTTAATTGTGTTAAAATTGTTACACTTCTTTTAATTATATACTCTGTTCATAGCGTTATAACGAGTCAGCGAAAACGCACTACAGTCTTCAACGGTTTAGGGTTAGTTTAGAATATATTTGCCTTTTTGTGCAATCCCGGTTGTGAAATACTGTATGTAACATGTAATACCAAGTTTAGATTGGACCCTTAAAAATTGAATTGGGTCGAATATTTCTGGACTCTCGCACATACATTTGCATGTATATGTGTAGTTGTGCTTGTTCTAACAGTCGGACTGTCTTAACGGCACTGGAACTTGCAGGGGTTACCTTACTTCCCCTTTACCCTTCGTAAAGCGTACATGTATGTAGTAATCAACGATAGACCTATAACCACCTTCCCTACTTTTAGAAATTCTTTAGTTAGAACCCGTCGCCCTTTTAATTCGCGCAGTTTACACTAATTAACGAAGATGGTTTACCTTCTCTTTCATGATTAATATTTCGTACGAATTCTCAGTGTCCAAATGCATACAACTGAGTTTAATACAATAAATTAAATTGGGGGGAAGTATAGAAGCAGCATACACGTGCCCCAGTTGAGATGTAATTTCGAGCTGAATATTAAGTTTATCTCCCTCGGTTGAATTCGGTAACACGTACACATGTACTTACGGTTATTCTCCAAACACAAGCGGAGGGCTGAAGTCTTTATCGCTCCCATCATCTCTATTGCCGAAACTATAATTACCAGCTGCTAATCTACCACCCGACCTGCAGGGAAGCACAAAGTCAGTAAATTTAAGAATATCTGAGAATAAATATAGCTGACAAACAAAAATCGAAATTTGTCATCTTTTCGTTTGGAACAAACAAAAATCGAAATTTGTCATCTTTCGTTGGAACATATATTGATAATGTCAATGTGAACATAAATAATAATTGCATATTAAATGGTGTAATTAAAACAATCTCTTGATACGGTCAATTTAATGGCTGGTTAAAAATGCTTGATTCACGTTTTCCTAACTTTTATCATCACCCACTCCTGCACCCACGAACCAAACTATGATACACGAATACACCCAGCCAAGCATTCAAAAGAATATTGAACCCACTGCTATCACAGAAGAACTGACATTTTAGAAATCCTTTATTTGTAGATCTATACAGCCCCACACCTTTGAGAAAGAGATAGAGAGAGAGAGGGGGGGGGGTAAGAAGCGAATACACAAAGAAAAAAAATTACAAATGTATTCATTTACAAAATGTTTCCTTTTTTCCAGCAATAAATCTGTCATGCCTAATAAGTTTGAGTGTGTTTGTGGGGGGGGATAAAACGCTGACCGTTGTGCGAATTAGCTTATTAAATATTAAACACTGGTCTAAATAATTCTCCTTCTTTCTGTCCTGTCCTAAGGAACAATGGACACGTTTTGAAAAAGAAAACAAGATGAATAACACACCCAGGTAAGTAAAAGGAAAAAAAAAATATTTTAATTGAGTACTTTTTTTTATTTTTTTCATATTCTTTTTTTTCATTCTTGTTCTTTCAAATTTTAAAGATTGCCCATGTTTCTTTTTTTTTATGTGTTAAAAAAGAAAATAAACATAAAAACAATGTTAGTGGGGTTCAGGGCAAAAAAATTGTGAAAGTCAGGAGTTGTTGAGTTAACAAGTAGATACAGCGCTCATAAATCTTTCGTCGCTATGTAAGCAAGGCTCGAGCTCCCTTTGGTTTTGTTAATTGTTTTTACAAAAAGATTGCTTTCTCGTTTAAAAAAAAAAAACATATGAGATTGGAAACACTAAGATCCACTGTTTTAATTGTATTTAAGAATGAACTTCCTAATTTCGAAAACAAAAAATTCTGCTTTAAATGTAACGTTAGTAGCAATATTTCCAATATATGTAATAATAATATGGCTCGGGTCTTGTTTACAAAATAAACAAAGAATTGTAAGGGCTGTATTCGTCAGCTTGGAAGTCAACAGATTGACGTTTGCAAATTTTTTGCTGACTCATGTGGACATACCTTAGTCAAGCATTGTAAAGATTAAAATTGGCAATCTGAAGTTTAAACATTTTTAGTTCAAATGTGGCCCAATGCCCCTTTAGAGTGGATGACCTGATAGACAGAAAGAATTATAAATTTTATGAAATGCAACTATAATTGGTTCGCGATTGACCAAAAGATTATTATTTTATGACTATCAAATTAATGCCTTTGATTTAATTTCATTTTTAGTAATTTCCCATTTCCTGTTGTTGAAACTCAGCATGAAGCGTTTGCAGCATACTAATAAAGTCAGATGCCGGTATTTTGTCTTTTCAATAATGAATACTATTAATGTCCATTAAGACAGATAACGAGAAACCTTAATGATACACGTACATTTTACTCCCCAGGCCGTGCTTGCTGCTGTGTGTCTCTTTAGATGTTTGCATGTGTTGTCGTGTATTTTAGATACAAGAATTACCATATCGCAAAATAACATTTATACTAAAGATGAACTCCAATTCTGAAGAAAGTTCATTGCTCTAACGCATGGTCTTGACATTCAAAAACACCCATGAGATTGGAGTTTTCTGAAGCTCGATTATCAAACTTTATCACGTGCTGAGATATCACCACCAATCGTTTATTTATTTTTTCTTCTCAGTAGCTAGTTTTTATTCTCTCTCTCTCTTCTCCTCTCTCTTCGTCCACGACTCTCCTCGTCATTCAGGATAGTCCGTCTCTCTCTCTCTCTCTCTCGTCTCTATTGTAAAGAGGTTTTAATGTCCTCTTTAAATTTTTTTTAATCTTTGTTTTATCAATCTGTGATTGATGGCGGAAACTGAAAAATATCATTTCAATTAGATAAAAACATACAAAAGGTATTTAAGAATTTAATTATTAAGTTTTAAATTACTGAACTGTTAGAGATGAGTATTCTATTTAAGACTTATGCTTAAGACTTATCTTAATTCATACTCACAAAATACATGTGACGTAGATCAATTTATGCATTAATTAGATTTTTAGATCACCCGAGTATCCACAAACGCATGAGACTGCAAACACAGAGAGAGAGAGAGAGAGAGAGATGATAATTCAAATTCGAGATTGTTAGTAGCGTGCCATTGAGTATTAGCATTATATTACATGTAGTATCGAAATACTTTCTGTTGCGTCTATCTAGTGGAAATCTCGGAAACAATTCATACCGTGAAAAATTATCGAACAGGAGTGTAAAATGATTTTATTTAAGAATGGATGTAAGCTCCAGAAGTACTTCGTATTATATTACTATTAATTCACATTAAATTGGTCCTTCAAAATAGACAACACCATCAATTAGGAGCGAGCAAAGGAACGACACCAATTCAACCACTTAATACCTGTAAAAATGGTCCATTAGTGATGGCAGGTTTAACAAATATTACCCTGCACATTGTTTGTTGCTTTGATGCTTGTCCTCCCTGTTTTTAAATACAAGTTGCCATTTAGCAAATTCAAGAAAGCAAGTTAGGAAACACTCTCGGATAAGATATGGTATGTACGACGTATGCAATGCCAACTATAGTAAGGAGTTGATATTATTGTGGTTTTAAACTGGGGTTAACGCATGGTTGACAATTAACGTGCTATAACTTCGGGGAAAGATAATACAAGATAGACAATAAGGTGACGATTAGAAGCTTTAATCCTCTTTATTTTTATATCACTCATCATGTGTGCGGCTGTATGTAATTTCGAGTAACAATAACATATCGGTCCAGATAGATTAATAATATCCTCGATTAGATGAGTGATATCAAGATTAGGGAACTCCTATGATGATTATTGCAAATCTCTAAAACCAGGATCGAAAAAGTCACCCACGAGAACTGGGTCGAACATCTTTAGCATGTTAGGGCAAACACCAAATGTGTTTATTTGGTGCCCACAAGAGAAACATACCTGTATTCGGAAGGACTGCTACCCTTTTTATTCATCCAAACGGCACAGTGTTTACGAAGCAAAGCCCTGCGCGAAGGTATAAGTATCCCGATTGTTATTTTTCAAACGTAAATCATAAATTCAAACGGGACAATTACAAAATCGAGTGTTTAAACTTTTGTGTATGATAGGAGTGCAAGATAGCATTGACAAATAGTGCCTATATTTTATTTTCGAAGACGCATACTATAGACAAACTAAATTTTAAGTCGTTTCATACAATGGATAGAAAAACCAAATTTAATCGGCGGTTTCGATTCATCTTCCGACTGAATCAACGGGATATGAGATAAGCATCATCGGTTTTGACCACATAGGCAGTACAAAATATAGCTATCTCCTGCTCATCTGCAGCATAGCACGCAGCTATCCATACCATATCTCTTACCGTTATTCTACCCCGTCCGATGCCTTTCTCTTTTGTATCAGTCTGAATAACAAGTTAAACACGGGATTGAGCCATTAGTATGTAAACAGAGCGAAAGCAAACACAGACTAGATTGGGGTATATCTTAGAAATGCATCACTTCTTAATGTGTAGTTTATGGAGTGACAATGGTGTAACGTACTCCGAGTGAACTGAAATGTTGTTGGTCACTGAATATTAACAAAATCAGCATCATTAAAATAAAGCTATACGGTTTATTCTGATCACTCACTTTACTTCGCATATACTTTGTAATCGCAAACAAGGTCAATTATATGTCACGTAGTATCTTTTGTGGTCTGAAATTCTAATGATTCATCTTTAATAAATTATTTCGAGATCATATAGATCACAACACGAGAAAGTATTTCGTAATAACTCACCTTAAAGCGACTAGCATTCAAACTTTTTTGTCTTTCAGCAATAACGATGAGAATACTCCATGTTCCAGCAACAATTCGATGCATATCATGTATTTCAGATGAGAGAAAACAGTAAAATGAAATTAGAAAATACCTGAAAAGTCCCGACATTAGGATTATCGCTATAATATCGATTCTGTTCTTTTAAACAGACAGTAAATTCTAGCATTTATTTCTTGCAAGGTACCATCACCAATTTCGGAATCGAGATAACACTAGATCTTCTGGGTATACAAACAGCTTGTTCCAGTGATCAAAATCAGCGAGACGGCATTACTGATATTTTGCTCGAATGAGTTTTCCCACAGTTACTTAGAAAAGATGTTGAATATACACTATAAATGTGTAATTTATTGGCATGACGAACTACAAAATAGGATACTTTTTGTTTTTAATACACTCTGCAGAGGAGCTCAGCGAGACGTATCAGATAGATTATTTTAGTGCGTTAACCTATGTCTTTGATAATATTACAGTTTTTGGCAAAAGGAGTTGTACAGATTGACACAGACATGTTATAAATACCAGATCATTCTAAATTATCGAACGGCTTTATCATATAATCAGGTTATTTTGTCAGTTGACGCTGATTAGAGAGTACAATGTAACGTTTAAAGTGATATCTTCTATTTATTCTAAATCCTAATACAATCGGTGTAAATGAGCCCGTTGTACTGCTAAATGTCGACAGATCTCAGGTTAATTCTGAAAACAAAATTGAGCACAGTGTGCTTCTAGATCTTTCGCGCTGAACATTCATCCGTACTCTTTATTTGTTTTTGCGAAATCATAATGAGGGCTGTGGTGTGCATTTTTCTCTCCTTGTGAAATTATAATGTCGTATAGATGGGTACAATATGCTTGAGACAGTAGACACTAGTTGGTAGCGGACTGCCCTGTTTTGACACATGTTTAAATTAAACTATGTTTAAACTGATGCTCACCACAATTATGAAGAAAAAACTCACGGGGTGCAAGTAAGGAATTATTCACATAAAGAGTCAGTAAAAAGGTCAAATTTTTGGCACATCATAGGAATTAAAATTGATGCTCATTCAGCTCTACATATTGTAGAGCAAGTGCAGTCTAGGATCCCGGTGTTGTCACAGAGACGTTTGGGCTCACAATTAGTTTAGCAATATCCTCAAGGTCGCAATCGTCTCCTCTGGACAAACTAGTTGAAATATATATGGAGAGAAACAATTTGCTGGCCCCTGATCCGGTCTCATAGGGTGGAATGTGTTCGCAAGGGGGCGGTTTAATTCTTGTACCTTCTCCATTCTAGTTTTCAATTTATCATATAACGAAACAATAATTCAGTTATAATCCAGTCATGAGAAATTTTGGGCTAACTGTGACATACCGCTCCCACGCTTTGTTGAGTAAAATAAAATCCCATGCGTCATGCCGCATAATTGTGTTATATTAGTTAATAGAGAGTTTGCGCTATATATTAAACACGATCATATCATCCACTTCTCTCTTCACTCAATTAGACAATTTGGGCGTAGTAGTGCGAGACTTACTAGTACATGCTATGTACGGGAAGTGGTAGATAAACGTCAGGTTTCAGTAACCAACACACGAGCTCTTAGCGATAATATTGGCATTCGGGACTAGTTAAGCATCCAGATCCGCTTCAAGATACCACGGGTCCCAATAATGCACGGTATGTATGTATTGGGCATTTATCTAGATCTTGTTTCATTAGAATGAGTGTGAAAGCTATATTTTTAATTAATCCTTTAATTCGGCTGCAATCCCGGGCAATGGTAGAAAATAGGTCACTAATGACGGGTATTCAAGTTGATGGATATACTGATGTAAGATATGTGTGGCGATTTATGCATTGGTTAAACGTTTAGTGATTGGGTAGTCCCTTACAAATCATAGAATTGTATGATTGAATTGTGTGCGGTTCGATTTAATCGAAAGATTTCCTCTCTGGTACCGAACACTCACATCCAATACGGCACTAGTTACACACTTTCTAAGCAATTGGTATAAGAATTGTTGATGTAATGCCTGTTATTTATTAGTGCCTAATGGGTATTATAACTGTACTTTTTAAAAACGTACAGTCGTGCATCATGCTCTTAAAACGGCACTTGTGTAATTAACACTTGCCAAAGAAGAGAGTTAAACACCGGTTAACTTATCCCCCTATAGATACTTCCTTTTAAAGACCGTATAAGAGCGTGTACATGTATGTAGTAACTAAGCAACGCCCGGAACTTATGAGTAACCAAACACATGGATACCGCACCCTTCCTCCGTATACTGTTTTAAGATATAAAATCTCTTCTCTGAGGTTAGAACCAGTCAGCAACACTCTGTTTATCATTCGCTGAATAAAGTTGTAATACCCAACGCCTGCAATTTAACGAATTGAACTCTTCCGGATTCTAGTCCTTCTTCTCTTTTCGTCCTACCTGGGCCACTCGCCGAATATTTCGGTCTGTAAATTTCGTGTCTGCAAGTGCATACACTGGGGTGTACAATCGTCGGGTATATCATTATATTTGAGACAACCAACATACTGAACCAAATCCACGATGAATGGCTGAAAGGTCATCACGCTCACTGAAGTAAAAAGCAGACTAGACACGCTCCCAGATTTGGAAAGTTCCGAGTTGAATCATTAGTTAATCTCCCTCGGTTGAATTCGGTTTACTATCGTACATCTGTACGTTACGGTTTATCTCAAACATAAACACAAGCGAGGGCTGAAAGTCATTTATTTCGCTGTCTTCTGGCCAATCATCTCTATTGGCCGAAACTATAATTACCAAGCTGCTATCTACCACCGACCTGCAGGAAGCACAAAGTATAAAATTTAAGAATATCTGAGAAATAAATATAGCTGACAACAAAATCGAAATTTGTCATCTTTCCGTTGGAACATAGTTTGATACATGGTCAATGTGAACATATAATAATTCTGCATAATTAAATGGTGGTTTAAAAACAATCTCTCTTGAATAGGTCAATTTAATCGGCTGGTTTAAAAATGCTTGATTCACTGTTTTCCTACTTTTATCATCACCCACTCCTGCAACCACGGAACCAAACTATGAAACACGAATACACCCAGCCAAGCATTCAAAAGAATTTGAACGCAGCTGCTATCACAGAAAAGAACTGGACATTTTAGATAAGATCTTTATTTGTATGATCTATAAGCCCCACACCTTTGAGAAAAGATAGAAAGGGGTGGGGGGGGGGTTTGGGGGGGGGGGTAAGAAGCGAAAACACAAAAGAAAAAAATTAAAAAATGTATTCATTTAAACAAAATGTGTTTCCTTTTTTTTCCAGCAATATCTTTCATGCCTAAAAATTAAGTTTTTCGCAGCATTTTATACTGATACATTAAGTTTGAGTGTGTTTGTGGGGGGGGATAAAACGCTGACCGTTGTGCGAATTAGCTTATTAAATATTAAACACTGGTCTAAATAATTCTCCTTCTTTCTGTCCTGTCCTAAGGAACAATGGACACGTTTTGAAAAAGAAAACAAGATGAATAACACACCCAGGTAAGTAAAAGGAAAAAAAAAATATTTTAATTGAGTACTTTTTTTTATTTTTTTCATATTCTTTTTTTTCATTCTTGTTCTTTCAAATTTTAAAGATTGCCCATGTTTCTTTTTTTTTATGTGTTAAAAAAGAAAATAAACATAAAAACAATGTTAGTGGGGTTCAGGGCAAAAAAATTGTGAAAGTCAGGAGTTGTTGAGTTAACAAGTAGATACAGCGCTCATAAATCTTTCGTCGCTATGTAAGCAAGGCTCGAGCTCCCTTTGGTTTTGTTAATTGTTTTTACAAAAAGATTGCTTTCTCGTTTAAAAAAAAAAAACATATGAGATTGGAAACACTAAGATCCACTGTTTTAATTGTATTTAAGAATGAACTTCCTAATTTCGAAAACAAAAAATTCTGCTTTAAATGTAACGTTAGTAGCAATATTTCCAATATATGTAATAATAATATGGCTCGGGTCTTGTTTACAAAATAAACAAAGAATTGTAAGGGCTGTATTCGTCAGCTTGGAAGTCAACAGATTGACGTTTGCAAATTTTTTGCTGACTCATGTGGACATACCTTAGTCAAGCGATTGTAAAGATTAAAATTGGCAATCTGAAATTTAAACATTTTTAGTTCAAATGTGCCCAATGCCCCTTTAGGGTGATGACTGATAGACAGAAAGAATTTTAATAAGAATTTTATGAATGCAACATAATTGTTCGATTGACGCAAAGATATATATTTTATGACTATCAAATTATCCATCTTTGATTTTAATTTCATTTTTTAGTATTTCCCATTTCCTGTTGTTGAAACTCAGCATGAACGTATTTGCAGCATACTAAATAAAGTCATGATGCCGGTATTTTGTCTTTTCAATAATGAATACTATTAATGTCCATTAAGACAGATTAGAGAAACCTTAATGATTACACGTACATCTTATTTGATACCCCCAGGCCCGTGCTTGCTGCTGTGTGTCTCTTTAGATGTTTGATGTGGTTGTCGTGGTATTTTGAGATGACAATAGATACTCATATTCGGTCAAAATATACATTTATACTAAGATTTGAACTCCAATTCCTGAAGAAGAAGTTCAATTTGGCTCTAACGCATGGTCTTTGAACATTCAAAAACCCCATGAGATTGGGAGTTTTCTGAAGCTTTGATAATATCAAACTTTATCACGATGCTGAGATATTCACCTGAACCAATCGTTTAATTTATTTTTTCTTGCTCAGTAGCTAGTTTTTTTTTATTCTCTTCTCTCTTCTCCTCTCTCTTCGTCCACGACTCTCCTCGTCATTCAGGATAGTCCGTCTCTCTCTCTCTCTCTCTCGTCTCTATTGTAAAGAGGTTTTAATGTCCTCTTTAAATTTTTTTTAATCTTTGTTTTATCAATCTGTGATTGATGGCGGAAACTGAAAAATATATCATTTCAATTAAAGAAATGATAAAAACATACAAAGGTTTAAAGAATTTATAATTAGTTATGAGTTAAATTAACTACTGTTAGAAGGATGAAAACCTCCGCCTCGTTCGATTTAAGAACTTGAATGTCTGCTTACAGACCTTATCCTTGAAATTCTTAACTACTGACGAAAGATAATATGTGACGTAGAAATAATTTATGCATTAATTAGATTTTTTAGATCACCCGAGTTCCACAAACGCATGAGAAAATGCAAACAAGAGAGAGAGAGAGAGAGAGAGAGAGACGAGAGGAGAGAAAGAGAGAGAGAGAGTAGAGTTGAGAGAGAAGGAGAGAGAGAGAGGAGAGAGACACTGTACCCTCCCCCCCTAACTGAACAT
>CAJDSM010019404.1:0-26643 GCA_903981925.1 Ostrea lurida
AACCAAAGTAAATAAATTTGGAAGAATAAAAGAGCAACAAAACTACCATGACCATCTTGGAAAAGGATTTACATTGAAGTTGGTTTTATTTAAACTATAGAAATACTTCTTTCATTTCAAACGGAATACAGTATTATTAAGGGGGAACTATGAAGTAAATCTATAGTTTTGTTTGAGAGGGAGTATTGAAGGATAATGTTATAATTTTAGCTGTATTTATGTTTTTGTCAAGTCTATTACAAGCTAAAACATATCGACAATGATGCGTTAACGACAGAAAACAACAACAACCACCAAAAGAAAAAAAACCAATTTGGTC
The DNA here is from genome assembly GCA_903981925.1 of Ostrea lurida. Taxonomy (NCBI): domain Eukaryota; kingdom Metazoa; phylum Mollusca; class Bivalvia; order Ostreida; family Ostreidae; genus Ostrea; species Ostrea lurida. The sequence continues at coordinate 320 of CAJDSM010019404.1, forward strand.
ACTTTTCTGACAAACTGTCCTTTTTAATGAGAAATGATACGAAACGGATCTGAGCGTACAATTTACAAGTTGTGTTGATCGTATTTGTCGAATAAATATGCTTACAAGGATGCACAAGTATGGCAACCGTATTTACTTTACTGACAGCAATGTCTGGAAATTAGCTGACCATATACATTTGTGTTAGTGATATATGATTAACATAGCTCTAGATAGGTGCAATGAATGCAACCGCAAACTTATCATGAAGGGGAAAAGGTGAAGATGATTCCTATGAAGAATACAAAATGAAGAGTAGGACAAGCATGGACCTCTGGACCAAAGGAATTTTTTTTTTTTTTTTTTTTTTTTTTTACATCTAGTGATCAGTCATTAAAAATTACTGTTAAATACCACTCTGATTCTACACACAAGTACTCAGTAGTTAAATATAAAAAATTCTGGTTTTACTCATTGACAATATCTTCGTAGTCTTTGGTGATCGGGTCTGCCAACGGTCTGTTGGAAATCCCACGGGCATGATTTGTGCTCCTTTTATTAGGTAACCTACCTTTTATATATTCTTATGAGGCAGACTTTATTCAACAGCTTCTACATGGGAAAACTATTTTGTAGTGGCCTTCAACTTGATAATCAAATTGATCAACTTTTTGTCTATTGACAATTATCATTTTCAGTCAAATGACGATTCGAAATATCCCAGTGATCTCGAAATAAAAGACACCACACCGTCTTCCACATCTGTTCCATCCGACCATATTCCGTATCAAACAGGATTACTTCAGTTACTCGATCATATAATTAAATCATACACGGTACCAATTTGATGCACCAGATGCGCATCAAAATATCATATTTATATAGCAATATTCTTTATCGCCTGCACATGGCATTTATACCTCTCAACTGATTCGATACGCAAGAGCTTGTTCTGTGTAAAAGTATCGTTTAAAGTCAGCATTTCAAAAATTCTGTGGTCGTAATAATGATTTAATTCACTATGGGGTAAAACGCTTTTTGACATGTATTCATACTAATTGGGGCCGTTACTCGGTTTACCCGATCAAGATCTAGGGCTCTTGACGGATGAGACCGTACAGGGATTACTTACTCCTCCTACGCACATGATCCCATCGGTACATGTATGTACAAAGGTCCGTGTTTTACCCAACCCCTAGTTATGCAATCTTTGTGGGAGTCATAAGATTGGTCATTTTTCGTTAACTTCATCATCTTTTAACTGGTTGTGAAAATCTAACGATGGTGGATGGTAGTAAAATTTTTCAAGTAGCACGAATTCTGAGGTTTTTGTAGGAAACTTGAACTGGAATCAAAATACATGTTGTCAACTTACGAACAGAATATTCTAGGAAATCGAAAACTTTGAGGTTACTTGAAAGGTATTATCTTTTAAAGTCTTAGCCTTATTTAACACAAGTAATGGATTGTAGGAAATTCCTTTCCAGTGATTCTTCTGGAATGATCTGATTTCTACATAACCTTATGGCATACATAACCTTATTACACCAATATTAGAAAAAAGCAAAGATAACCAACATGAAGGACACAAGAGTTTTCTAAGCATCAGATGTGTGAAAGAAATAAAGATCATGTTGAAATCTTAGGAAATATTGGACAAAATTAAGATTTTATTCATCTGAATTTGTACATTTTTGGTATTAGTCATGCTTTGTAAGAAAGCAAAAAATGTACATGTATACATACATACAATGATATTGTTGTACTTATGGATCGTGGTAACTGTTATATAATGAAATCGGTAAAGGAACATAATGAAATAGGAATCAATTCTTTTCAGTCTGGTCGTGTCGGTGCGACTCAATAGTGCTCTATTAAATAAAATGCTATAATAATGGCGGCTGCAAAAATAAATCACTCGGTAATTGACACAGTAGAATAAAAATTGAGAAATGTGTAAGATTCTAACAGCAGATTACGATAAAATCTCAATTATGAGTATAACAAAAACATATCATTATGCAATCTGGCATATTTTCCAATCCTTGTTTGAAGCACTTTCTTCTTCCACGGCTGAAAGCAGATGCGTCAAATGATTTCTACAGCATACAAAGCTTTCATCACTCTGATACAGATTTGTAAGATATCTATAAAAGTCAATCATCACAGTTTGGTCAGAGACCAGTTTTGGTATTGCAGTGAGGAAAAAGTTGCCCAACGTTCCTTCTGTTATTCCAAATTTCTTCTGTATAGAATGAAGATTATTGCCAGTCTGTACAGCTTCTCTGTACTTTCTAGCTTCTAGAAATGTACCTAACATTTTTTCTAAAAATGGTTGAAACGCATTTTGCACAGAAGTATTGTAATCTCGATGCTGCAGATATTTTTTCATATCTTCAATTACAGGTACAAGAAGAACCCTAAAGTCTATATTATCACCTATTTCCTCTATATATTTATTGTCAAAAAATAACAGTAGCTGTTCAACTGGGTTCTGTCGAATTTCTTTTAAAGTTTCTAAAAGTTTGACAAGTTGTTCGTCACATAAATAGTCAATGAGATTGTTTTCCGGAATGAAAAAATTGGGGATTTTCCCCTTCGCAACACATTCGATCAAGATATCAAGAAAGTACAAAATACAAGAGCCCATATTGTCCTCCCAACATTGTCCTGGTAATCGTTCACAAGTATAAAAGAAGACAGTTTTCAAATGGTATGATGAAATTATTTCTAGATTTTTCAGTTTTTGATGATAGAGTGTTTTGATCACAACATATGCCTGTCTCTGAATATCGCTCAAAACTCCTCTTGCAATTTTCCTTTCGGCTGAGGCAAACGATATTCTCCATTCATTTTTTGATTTGGTTTCGTTTACCAGTCGATGAGGAACAGGAACGATGTGACAACCTCCTTTGACAATTTCCTGAATGAGATCTACCTGGAGCCATCCCTTTTCTTTTGATCTATCTATCCAAGATGTAGCCGTTGGGGGCCATTCCCTGCAAGGCATTGCAAGCACTTTGTCTATTGGTGAAGGTTTTCCATCAATTTTTCTGTCGGATGCGGAAACAGGAATGGTTAAGGCCGGTCCATTTACTTCTACCACATCAACGAATTCTTCCCTTCCCATTGCGAACATACGAAAACGTAGGAGAAGCATTTCCCTATCCTGATATTCATCGAATAACTTTGTATTGGAACGATTAATACGAACATATCCTGGGTGAATATTCGAAGTCTCTGCTACTGCGAAGAACTCCCACGGAAACAACTCTTTTGGATCCGCGAATCTTAAATTAGTCTTTTCCTTTTCATCGAATGTGATTTTGTATTGACTCATGATTAACATGTAATCAATATCCGATAAATCCAATGGTTTATGGTATCCTTTAGTAATTTCAGTTATTCTTGGCATATTGAGGCCTTCAGCTGTACTACCTACGGGCAAGGCAGTAACATCGTCATCATTGAGTACACTTAATTCGAGATTTTTCTCAAAGGCATCGTCGAATGCTTCTACTCTATGAAAGCCTACCACAGATTTCGGAATCATATTCTGAGCTATGAAGGAGAAATGATAAGTTGACATACGTGAGTTATCATCGATCTCTTCTATTCTAAACGCCAAATTCTCCTCCATCTTGGCCATTGACTGTTAGATATGTAGTGTGTTTCTGGTTGTAGTATGGCTAAAATCAGTAAGGTAGAAAACAGATACGACATAGGTCATAATCACATTGCACAACAGATAATGCTGAACTTATGTTATGAAATATGACCTGAACAGATAGTATTACTAGCTGCAATCGACATTGTGTTATGATGATCTCAACTGAATGTAAGGGATATACTGACACATTATTCGTTCATTCCACTTGAACTATGATATATAAAGATGCGTTCATGTTATACAGTATTTAGCAATACTAGTCTTCATAAATTTACCAAGGAAGAATGGTGGAATGACATTGAATTACTCTATTGAAAATGATATTTATAACTTAAATTTAACTTTCAGCCAGTCTAATTCAGTCTACTCATACTTTTTAGCACATATTGGGAAATGTTTTGTAAAATACACTTTTGTTTGGACGGTATACATAAATTCATTTAGTAACCATGCCACTCCTATTCTAAACCCATAAACCTGGATGTTGCATGTATAACATTACATGTATTTTGTTAGGGAGTTACATTTCTCTTTTGGGGACTATTAGAATGACCAGCAAATATGCATAAAAACTGTGGAAGCATTGCTATCGTTAACCTTCCTTTTTGCTGTACACAAAACGAATGGCACATTACCAGATCAAGACAATTCGTTATTATTATTATTTTATTCATTTATAAAGCGCAAAATATTACATATACCGGTAGGTAGTTTCTATGCGCTGTACAATGTAAAGGCAAAGATAACGAACAGTGATCAATCTCGTAAGTCCTAAATAGAATACAAAAACAAGAGTTGGGCAATCACGGACCCCTGGACACACCAGAGGTGGGATCAGGTGCCTAGGAGGAGTAAGCATCCCCTGTTGACCGGTCACACCCGCCGTGAGCCCATAGTCTCGATCAGGTAAACGGAACAGTCCGTAGTCAAATCAGTGTTTGAACAACGGCTTGTGGCTATGAAACACATTAGACAGCATTTGACTCAATGATAGGTCATATTGGTAAACTAACTTGTTTATAACGACCATAGAATTTACGAAATGCTGCTTTAAACGTACATTTGTCCTAAAAAACCATGGCTTCATTGCCTTCACATAATCCATATCTTGCTATCATCATAACAGAGAATATACTATAATTATTATACATGTATCTGATTATCATTGTATATTTGTAGAATACAATAAATTATTATTAAAATCGATATACTAGTATGCATTTTGGCCGACCTTTCTCCATTTAAAGCAATCACTGACCCAATTTGTTTAATAAAACAGTTGACTTTCATGATATAATGTATATGATATAAAAAAGAGACATTTAAAAAGAATAACCCTTTCATCCTTCAAAGAAGTTTCGTTACATGTTAAGTTCAAAACGGTAAAAGTATACATTTCTTGACATTTAGGTTAATATGATGCCTTAATATGTACCTTTGTAGTACAATATTCACCTAGCTCGGGGACTGAGGTGAATTATACACTTCAGGGATAACCAAAGCATCACATTGATCTACAAGACGTGAATAAAGGTAACTCTTCTGGATCAGTGGTTCTTCAATGTGACTCTTTCCTTTTATTATGTTATGTTGTATTGATTCATGACTGTGATGACACTTTAGAACCCCTTTTTTTAATTTGGTACATTTTGCTGTGCTTTTTACAAAGAAGTCTGTGACATAATAGTCACTAAATACAGTAACTTTTCTATTTTCCACTGATGTATTGTCAAATATTTTTATTCTGTTGTTAGGAAGTGGAATCAAAGTTTTGGATTCTGAAAGAGAAATTATGTGCTGTTGTCTTCAGCTTTAAAGCTCAATTTTGTTTCTCCATTTTGACTGTTAACTGTTGTCTAAAGTAAAGTATACAAGAAGACCAAATTGATTTGTGTTGAAGTGTAATTCATTGACAATAGATTTCTAATATTCTCACTCGGAAACGGGTGTGGGATATTTCAATTTGTTAGAAAATCTTACTAACCGTTTTGTGATTGTAGCATGTTGTTTAGTTTACGTATACATGTAGTATGTTAAATGTTAGCGTCTATAGCATAAAACATAATAGAAAATCGTCACTTACATAATAATATTGGAAATCCAACATCCGGGGAATTGAAAACGGAAATGATGTAAATGTACTATTTACGGTATGCTTTCGAATTCCCGCACAGCTGCTACATGTAAGTTGCAAAAAATTAGATCTGAACAAAAGCGGATATCATTCAATTGACGTTTCACAATTTTACGCATTTCAAACATAGAATGTTCTTTTTACTAAATATCAAACATGAATTTGCAGACATTTTGCCATTTTAAATACCAGCGAAGGGCTGTAAACTGAATATTAAATAACCAACCGAAACATTGCTCGTTCTTGTTAACAAGCGTAATGTAAAATGATTCTTTGGAACAACTTTGAATGAAAAGCGTCCTGATCATTCATCTATTATACACCGTGCGACATTCACACAGTAGCAATTTTTAAATAACAATACAAAAGCATGTAAACGGTTAGAGACATCCAACATTCTCTCTCCGAATGCTGCATTACTACCTGTAAATCAACCATTTATTTATCATCAACTACGCATGAAACCTAGTGAATTCATTCTTGACAAAGTGACACTGTGCTTTATTTTAAATACAATCATACATAAAATTCGTCCCGAAACCTGGTGAACGATCTTGCAGAATTAGCAAACAGGGATGAGAGTACACGATTGGCTGCCTTCTTGACTGTGGTACAGACGAATGTCAAGGTTACAAGAATATTCCAAAAGAACAGCCAGTCACTTAGTGCGAATTAGATTGCCCGTATAACGGCAAGCTATTAACCTGACCCGATCCAATTCATTAACTCAAAATTGCAATACAATAGTAATAGATTTTATCATTGATTTTCATGGTTTTAAGTGGAATAGAAAATGAACCAAAATAGCAAGAAACGCGACATATGATCCCGTTAAAGCAAACATTTTTTGAAATGAAAATTCATCAATAATAGTACAAGCTTAAAGTCGCAACTCTGATAATCCTGCTTTTCCTTCGTGTCACCTTCTAATCGACCTGACACAACACCATTTTATTCTAGTACATGTACAAACAATAGGCAATTCATTTTTCGCCAAACATACTACCACTTTGTTCTCCGATTCCAGTTCGTTTATCGAAGCCTCAAGGCTTCCATACAATATCTCCTGTTTCAAATTACTTTGAAATAAAAATTAATTGGGATGATAGTAATAAAAAATTAAATGGGATATCGATTAGCTGTTTTCATGATATGCATACCGTTTGCATTAATAAAATGAGTTGCTGAAAACTCGAAAAGGACTTGCATAACAGATTGCAATATACCATTGATTACTAGCAGTTCTCCATTTCTCTTGCATGTGCTGCTAGTAAGGATTTGATGAAATAGTTTTCTGAATAATGGAAACACCAAATGCAACTATACAAAAATTGCATTTGAAATCACAGCCTAAGTACTGTTGCAAAACCATGTACGCATCACATACAAGTCGTCTGGACCAGTTCTACTATTAAAGCACAGGCAATAAATTTTTAAATATAAAGATAGCGATTTTAATCAAAATGATTGCTAAAAAAATATTAACGATCTAATGAAATCAAAAAGAGATATAATCGAGATGAATTATGTATTTGAAAAAAGAGAAACTCTCTGTTTGGGGATAGGCTTGGTGAAATTCAAGTGAATATTTAAAACCCAAATTGATTCTGGATGATTGTCTGATAAAACATAAACATTAACCTAATTCTGGATAAATAGTGACAAAGAAGCTTAATAAAATTGAGCTTGATGAAATGTTGGGTAGAGAATTGCGTCTGTTAAGTTAACGTCTCAACCAGTTTTGTCAAATACTTATAATAAACTTGTAAAATTGTAACCAAGAAAAAGTTGTACATCAACACAACAGCTTACTATATAAATACCTGAGAGTCAGTTTTAATATTGATTTGAAATAATAGAACACTACATATAAATTATACACATGTTTATTTAACAGTTATTCATAAATACATATTTACACATAACAGAACAGACCAAATATCTTATCTGATTAAGTTGTTTTTTTCAAACTTACACACTTGTATCTCCTTGACAATACTTTGAAAGCAAATGTCTGATGTGTACTAATCGTGAATCCATCACTATTTACAAAATAACACAAGATGGTCTGCAAAATTATGAGGAAATATGTCTTTCATAAAAAGGTCAGTCAATCGATAATCACAATTATATCCACTACATCACCCATTAGTACCAAAGATTTGAAGTAAAGATAATATACTTCAAAGTGTTTTAACACCGATATATTATTGAAATGATAATTTACATTGGGATTTGCTGGTCCCCATTACAGTCACAATAAACTGGTATTTGCGTCACTTAGGGTCCGTCGCTTCCTCTTCTAACTGTTGTAAAATCTCGTTCTCAATATCAGCGTCGTCGACGTTGTCATCCACCATTTCGTAGTCCTGCAGTTCCTGTTGGAGTTCTTGTTCCCATTGGGGTATCCCCTCAGTGTCTGTGGAAGAGTGGTCCAGGTATAAACACAGTTTTAATGAACACATTGCTGATGGATCAAACATAATTACAGTATATGCTTTATTGAAAAAAGATAACAAATGCATGTTTGTGAGTGTGAGTATTAAGTTAAAGGACTAACATGCGCCTATATTTTACATGCATAATAAAATTCTGCGTTAACTTATTGAGGGGTTTGTGAGTAGCTGTGCAATTTCTACGTGGTATAGAGTAAAGAACACAATGTTAATTCTGTCTAGTGACCAACTATCTATGCCGTAATCTGTATTCAAAACTTAATAAACAAAAATCTACTCGATGTATTGATCGCTGATTATCACTTAGCACAATAAGATTACATCATTCATCCACAGTTATCATCTGTCGACCGACAAAATGCCGCGTATAATTCTCTGCCACCATAAATTTAATATATGTGATCTTTCGTCACATGATACTATTCAACATTCCATTTGAAATACATAATTATTAGTTTTACATTTTAAGTTCTGAGAAACCTAATATTTAACATGAGGAATGCCCAATTAATTAACACTTGCTATGTCGATACCTTTCGCATACATGTTGGCTACATCTATGAATATCCATAAAATGATGCAATGAATAGTTATCAACTTACCACTTCTATGTTTTTTTCTTTATTTTTTTAATATCACCCACTAATTCACCCCGAGTATCATGAACATAAGCTCGATGATACTATGTCAATCTTCATCCGATAACCTGCTTAAATATATAAGCACGCACAGGTTCTAAAATAACCCTCCGATATCCTATCTATCGGTCAACTCAGAATAAAGCAGATGCTATATTACAAGTCTATCCATGTCATAAACAATATTATACATTGTAACATGTATAAACACTAAGTTGAAGTCGCACACGATAATGCTTCTCTCATGTATAGATGCTTTGAATAAATCTCCACAATAGTTCAGTGCTCATAACGAGCACAATTCGTTCCATAAAATTTGGCAACAACTCGTTTTTTGAAACCTTATCACAAATAGACTTCGAAATATTGCCAATCAACTGAACTACATCATCCTTCTTATCTAACTTCAGATTACTTATTGTTGGTATAACAAAATAAATCGGTATCTAAAATCGACTACATACACATGTTATGAATCCTCTCTCCATTTGTGTTGAAAAACAGTTTTCTTTTTGTATCACAAAGCCTAGTATCATCTCATAGTGGTAGCAATTGATCTGTCAGTCGCTATAAATATGGAATAAGTTCGATAGTGTTGATGCTGTAATTTGGAATTTTAGAGCACCTCATTTTACTAAAGTTCTTCTTTTAAAATTGTTAGAACACATCATTCATTTAAGCACCACTTTTCGCATAGTGTGTTGACAAGGTCTTGAAGTTCTCCTTCACAGAAGTTCATATCGACGTGAGTTACTGACCCAGACAGCAAAGATACGAGATAGGTCGAACATTTATTGGACAACTAAAAAAAAAATGGCATCTCTGATTAAGTCTTTGTAAGTTTTAAATCTAATGGTACATAACTCATCTCTTTACTAAATATACCTGTTTTAAAAAAGAAAAGTGAACGAAACAAACAGTGATTCAATCATCATTAGCCTCAACACGGCAATACCACAATACACGAGTTTTGTAATCATCGCTATCCTGATTTTATCCCAACTGGTGGGATCGAGTGCCTGGTTAAAAGCATTCCCTGTTGACCAGATCACGCCGTCATAATTCCCAATTATCTTTCATACAGCGAAACAAGCAATCCCGTCTATCAAACTCAGTCTATAAAAACTGGTTCTCAACAATTGTATGAACACACCAGACAGCATTTACTCCAAAAAGTGTATATAAGTGGTAAAACAATTCTTATTAATAAAAATTATGTGTGCGCTAAAAGGTGACTTTGAAAGTAACTTTTCACGACTCCTCAACATCAACTTCTTACTCAGTAGCCTCTCGATGAAAAAAAGAAAAAATATCATTAGCAGTACTATAGCTCAATACTCTATTAATTGAATCGTCGAAAGACATGAGCCACCATATATCAGAGGATAAATGTGCTACAAAAATAAGGAAGTTATGAAGCTGAAATCTTGTCAGAAACGCGAAAGTCTGTTAGTTTTGCTTTGAGGTTTATTAATTAACTAACATACGAAGAAGATGTGCAAGACTGTGAGGTTTTTATTTAAGTTCACTGAATAAGTATCCATCGACATAAGAATGTAAAATAATTATTAGAAAGACAAAACCGTTCGTTGTACATCTTAAATGCTCAGTATTAACAAGCCACAGATAATATTTTTTCTCTTCGCTGTTAGCTTATTGAAGAATATGCCTCGAAAAATACATTTTAAAAAAGTTCAACCAGACAAAGAGCACAATTCGTGTCCATGGGAATTCCAACAGTCTGTGAGACATGATCACCAAAGACTACAAAAATATTGTCAATGAGGAACTCCAGCATTGCTTTAATATCAGCTTCAGAGTACTTGTGTGTAGAATCAGAGTGGTGTTCAACAAAGTAATTATTTATTTATTTGACTGATCACTAGATATGAATATTTCCTTTGTCCAATTTTGTTAAAGCAACTGCCTATAATGCCAAAAAGTCCAGTCTTTAATTAATCACGAGGAATGATCATGTAAAGCGTAGAAATGTCGTACGTTTTGATGCTGTTGATCTGAGAAAACTGCTTTCTACAACTGAAGCATGATTCTGAAGAATTTCCTCATTTAAAAGGAAACTTTATATTTTTTGCCCCATCTATGATGGCTCGATATCAAATTATTGTGCATAAAGATGAAAATTCCTAAAACGTTCTACAATAAAAAAAAAGCCCATTTTTATAGAGAAGTGTTAACAGTATATACAGAAATGAATGTTGAGAAAATAAATGAGTGCACCCTGCTGTAATAAATGATATGACATGATTATGAAGAAAGCAAGGAAGGATACAAAGCTGCATGCAATATCCATCACCACAAACACGTAAAAGAACAGTCGCCTGCATCTTACTGGGATCTAGATCTTTCTCATAACACACTTTCCAGTAGTTCCTTTCATAAGGTTTACGGCAATGCTTCTCCCCTTTATATTAAAAAAAAAACCTTTATAAAGCCCAAACAAAAAGGTCAGTTGAGTCCCTCACCCTGTTTATTCATGCATACAGATCATGCCAACATTGCTTACACAATGATTCTAATTCTAGTGAATGAAAAAGCAGAAAGTACTAGTATGTCATGACAACCAAACAATGAGCTTCAAGGTCAACAAAACACATCTGATGACGTAATAGGAGACATTTTTCAGTCTATTGACAGTGTCATTTCACTTGTAGCCTGGGATATTTTGTTTAGAACGCAGGAATCTAGTATTAGTAAGTGCTAGAAAAATGATACAATGAAATAAAATTATATATATCTCGTTTGATAANAGAACGCAGGAATCTAGTATTAGTAAGTGCTTGAAAAATGAAACAATGAAATAAAATATATATCTCGTGTGATATTTATCAGACCACCACATGCGTTTACACACTGAGTACACGTACAGGAATTAATTTTACAAGTATATCTATGTTTAAAAAATAATACACATCTTAAAAAGTTTTAGAAAGATGAAAGAGATTTCACATCCCTACATATATCCAGTTGAACGGCGCGAAATGCTTATAATTATGAATATCATTGTGCATTAAGACTTTGAGAATATCACAAATGGGTCACGGATTAACGAATTACACGTACATATATCAAAACTCGTGAGAAACTTTTCAACAGAGATGACATTAGATAACACTGATGTAAAAGATTTAAAATGGCCGCGCAAGAAAAGAAATATGAAATTCAAATTTATAGAAAAGCAAGGTTCTGCACAAAGGACAACAGAGAATGAATGGAATTGAATTGTTCAAGCCTAGTGAGACATAGCCAAGGCTTTTCAAGTGGTATGTTGTTTTAACAGATAGTGATGTACATGTATATATGTATGTGTGGAAGGATTCCTAAAAAACTATTATTGGATAATTGGATCGGAGTACCTTCCCCAAATATATGTAGAAATAATAAAGACAAAACACATCATACACCATAAATACGCAAGTCTGGAATAAATACGAACCTTCTTCCTTCTCTGTTTTTGTGTCGGATTTGCTGTCATTCACACCCAGCATTTGCATTTCTTTCTTCAAATCTTCCTGACTGATTTCGTCTCCCTGGAAGCTGTCGCTGACGAACTCGTTCTCGTTCGGACTGCTGGGGGCAAACTCCTCCTCCCTGGATCCATCACCCCCTTTCTTGGAAAGATCTGCATAAATATAAGAATACCAAAAACTCTGCAAGAATGTGAGGCTATGTTGATAATGGCTATGTTGATAATGATATAATAAAAGTTCACGTACGTCTTGCATTCTAATCATACTGCCTTGATTTTCATTTTTTCTCCCTCCCAAATCAACACTTTTCCATTTTATTCAGGAAGATAAATAAATCACAATGCACGATGATAATGCTTTTCTATTATCAAAGTCAATGCATTGATGCTAAATGATCAGTTAAATCAGCTAAATGAAAGTAAGAATCATGTTACATGTAGAAGTGAGGAAATATGAAAACAATCATTAATCATTATTTCAAAACACGTTCAAGCATACAAAAGCCATCAACAGAAAACGAAGTGGTTTCGATTGCAACAAATGTCAATTTGTAAAATTTTCATACAAATTACAGTTAAACACCCAGTAAAGTTCAATATGGCATCTTGCCAAGCAGAAAGTATGTCACGTCCTGTTGTTGACGGTTACAGAACAATTGAGAATTATTTCCCAGTTAGATCTAATTTGGGTTAGTCGACAATCGATATAAATATCATTCAAGCAAAGCTATTTATAGCGCTTGCAATGCATATCACATATCAATGTCTTCTTCGAAGCTGCATAAGATATTGAGAGGGTATGTATATTGGTTTGGCACAGTGTTATCCCAAGCCACGCAATTGAATCTGAGGGTGTTGGAAACCTCATTAAAACGAAAAAAAAAAATCCATTTCATCAAATCGTACCTTGTTGCTATAATACAGCAATTATTGATTTAGAAAATAACCACTCATTTCTCCTCGTGTACCTCAGAGTCTGTTGCATTTTATTTTGATCTTGAAGTTAAATGATCATGTTTCAATTTAAATAATTATTATTAAGCTTTCTACAAATCTTCACAAAATCAATATTTCAGGTTCACAAACAGTTGTTTTTTTCCGAAGTAGCTGGATTTAGGAACATGAACCATCTTTTTCAGTGTAAATAAATATTTCTGTGAGTTCGAAAATTGTCAAGGATTGCATTTACTGATCGTTCAGCCATGGCAATTGAATGTCGAACAAAATACACAACAGCAATATGACTTTTAACATTTGAAAAATGTCCAATATTTAAACAAAAACTGACGTCTAGACGTAAAGGTCCAACAATGAATCAACAATTACACAAACTTTTATACAACTGAACAATAGTCGAAAAAAGCACTAAGAAAGGATCTTTCTAGATGCTAGTATGGTTTAACCAAAACACAACACGTGACCCAATTCTTCGGGTATATTCCAGGTGACAGGGTAAGTTATCATTCAACGGATTAGAATATTTACCACACGCACAATAGGTCACTTTGCTTTATTTGGGTCATTTGAAAATAAACGAGGTCTTCCTCTGCGGCTGACTGAGTTTAAAATTTGTAAACCAGCAGGAATGTTAAACGATCCACACAGCTTTCACAGTTGTCAAACAAAATCTTGTAACAACGCCAACTAAATTCTCAAGGCTCTTTTCACTTTGAATTACTTATTTTCGCAGCCCAGCATTAATTTAATACACCACATCGGTTGGTTATTTGGAGTAAATTAATTTAATCATTTGCCCTTTAACGTTCTTTTTTCTACGCACAAAGATTTTACTACATGATTGGACACCTCAAACTCATAATGTTTTACATAATGCGTGAACAACTCTCTGAATCAAACTATGAACTGCTAGTAAACAGGCTGTGACCATGCAAAATACACATTGTACAGTAGTGTCGCAATGTGTTGATTGCACTGTGATTTCATGAATATACATGTATATATATGATGATTTGAAAATTATAAAGACTATTCAAAGCATGACAAACTCAATCAACCTTAACACAATGAAATTAACAACAAAAGTTTTATTTTTAATGCCATTACCATCATCCAATTTGCTCTGAAGATTTGAATAAATGCTCAATAAAACAGAGCGTTAGGAGCCTGTCTGGAGAAATCAATTATCTACGTTGCCTACATCGTGTATGAATGGTCCAAACAACGCAATGTAATCGAATCAAATAAAAGGCATACTTTTGCATCTCACATCAAAGAGAGTAGAAACAAATTGTCAATATCTACAGAAATCCCTAAATTATAAGACGTACCTTCCAGTTATCCAGAGAAGTGTAATATCTCACATGAGTCTAGAGGTCGTAATAAAAACAGAACACCTATACAGATTGATATATAGTCCGTTTTCTAAATGGACCAAAAGGCCAAACGGGGGCATATATATGTAATCATTGTTACAATCTTAATATATTCCAATGAAATACAATTAAAAGTACCGGGGTTTTTCCTGACCCATAAAAGTCCACAGATTAATGCCTTGAGCAACTTAACACCTAATCTGTGACGTCACAACATTTTTACTAGTTTACAAATAATATTGGCCATGAAAAACTTGGCTGCACCGAAAAATGTAAACGAACATGTGCTTCTAGAATTAGAAGAAAAAGTTATTGGACTGAATTTGATCCTTAAACGTTGCGTGGAAACGGACCTCAAAAGCTACGTCTGCACAACGAACTCTGGCGGGTTACAAATTTCCGGTATTCATTTTATTAAGACATAAAATAACAAGCTTTTCTATATATTAGTTTGATGTTTGTGAAATGTTATATCTGGCTGAAGTACTCCAAAAGAGCCTTTAGTACCGCGTCAAACTAAAATAAATATTGTAATTCAACTTAAAAGCACGAGATAAATAAACGGACACCAACATCACATCCCGCAGACTATGGCGTGTTTCAATACCAATTGCTAAGCCGCTCTTCATACACTGATTTACGACTAACTCTGACATTTATCTGGTCAAGACAGGCGTCACCAGCCGACAGGGGATGCTTAACTCCCTCCTAGGCAATTGATCCCACCTCTGGTGTTTCCAGGGGTACATGTTTGCCACCTCTTATTTTGTATTCCTTTTAGGACTTATGAGATTGATTACCTTGTTCGTTATCATCACATTTTCATATACATGAATGTATTTTTCTCACGCATGGCTTTTTAACATGTAATAGCTATTGTAAAAACATGTATTAAATAAAAACATATATTTCGTTTCCATTTCTTGACACCGGTATTTCAAAATTTGGATTGGAATAGATAAAGGGCTGGCACTAAGCATCACACTCTTTCGTCCTAGTATAACATGGCCTTTCTATCAGGATCACAAACTAATCAAAGAAACATAACTTCTACTAAGGAAACAAACATCGATAAAAATGGAAAAACGGAGCATATGAGCCATATAACAAGGAATATGCTTACTGTTTGTTCTCTTTGACAGAATATCAACTGTAACAATAGAGATTAAAAATGAAATCCATCGAGATACGTTATGTAATATATATTATAGTTGAATGTCTCCAATCCAGATCATTGTGTAATCGTCACTGGTGCTGCAAGTAACTTACATCAGCGGTTGACCTACTTCCGATTAAATACGGGTCCTTATGATCAATGAAGTTCGGCGTGACGATGGGAATATTATACGCAGACACCAGATGCGGATGGTCACGGCACATTGAGAACAGTCTGTTTCGGCTTCATGTTACCCACCAGTAACGGATGTCAAGCGACTCGCTGACAAGCCGGGTATTCGGTCGTCTCCATCTCGTCATAAATAAGCACTCACATCGGGAAGTAAATACATGTGCTCAAATTTTCAAACAATTTGCGTTCGAATATATATATAAACAAAATAACGATTACTTTCAAAACTGGACGACACAATACATCCCCCATTTGTGATTTTTATTATTCTAAATTATTAATTTCTTTATTTGAAAATATAGAATGCAAGTGATCAAATACAAAAAATCGTGAAAATATGCACATGCAATCATATAATTATGCAGTATTTAATCAAATTTGTACTGAATGGAAATTTTTGCTGTTTTGTTTACAATGGGACCCCAAGCAGTTTAAGTTGATGTCAGAGACCATATGACTGAAGTAAATTAGTTAGTTCAGTCGATTCTTCATGGATTAAGTTTAAAACAAGAAATATTTCATACTTTGTGAAAAGGGTATTAATCCGAATAGTGGACTTACGAATTGAGTAATAAGCTTTTGTATAACATCAAACTGAATCAATACACGAAGCATATGTTACACACAGTTCATGTGACTAATATTTAGTCATATCATCACATGACTTTCAATAAATGTAATAATAGAATATACTGATACAAAAAACAATGTTCTCTATTGTTTTCTAAATTTCACTGCACACAACTCATATTTTGCTTTAAAAAATCTTTCAATAAACAAGCGTGCAAAAGAATGCATTGGTATATAAGAATCCAATGAACTGCTTTTTGGTACTCTAACATGTCTTTGGGCACCTTGTAAGTGCAAATTTGCGTGCCAGATCGCATCAAATTAATTTTGCTCTTATCTTTGCAAATGCGATATTTATTTTTTTAAAACTTCTTCCACAACCTACATGTAGGTACTGTAGGCAAAAGCTAAAAGTTCATCGGTAAATGTTTCTCATGGCCTAAACAACCAGTTCACATTTTCTACATTAAAACACAGGATAATATTTTCCAATGAAACATTCTATGGAAACAAAGCTGGACAATTTTTCATACGAATGTGAATCCAAAATAAATGTTAATGATTCTGACAAGATTGTATTTTAAAACAAATATTCAGGAAAATTAAACTGCATCTTAACCATCTGCCCCCCCCCCCCCTGAAATATAGAAACACCATTCATCGTACTTCCTCCATCCACTGTGGGGTAATGTGTTTAAAATTGAGTCAATCTATACAACTGTCCTAATTATTATTTTCTTCAAGAAGTTGTGTACACATCAAATTAGCGATTAAAATAACTGGTAACTCAATCAATGAATAAAGTAATTGAGAACTACACTTAAAAACAATATATCAACTCAGTTCAATTATTCGCAACTATAGTTTAATTTCTGACTTATTCATGTTATGCATTATTTTAATATGCGTAGTAACACCGCTAATGTTGTGATTTCAAATTTCCAACAGTTTTGGCACAGAACGATGATACATCTTTGATACACTAAATATATGTTATTTTTAACTTTGATTACTTACATGTACATTTTATGAGTAGTTTGTGAATATGAATTTAAAGTCTGGAGTTTTATTTTGATAGTTATATTTACAACATTTATCAAATTTGTCCTTATAGAATACTTCTACAAATTTAATGGTGACGTGTCAGCATGGGTGACCAATTCTCGATGGGGCGTAAGAACAACCAGCCAACCAAACAAACAAGCAATATAGATATAATATCACCGCCTTTACATGCATACAACTTCACAACAGTATACCAGTTTGTTGAAAATTTCTGAACAAGTGATGAACATATCCTAAAAAAAACTTTTATTACAACCGAATCTTGCAAATAATACTTATAAATAGCTATTTTTAGTTATTTGTATAATATGAAAATGTATATATAAATGTTACATAACTGGCCAAGTCTCAAAACAAATATAGCGCTACATTGAAAAATAAATGAGGGGATCGATTGTATATCGCATATCTGGAAGATTGCAAATAAGTTCATGGTAGTGTGATGCCGCATGCAATGCTCCCTTTTACATGCTGAACTAGGCAATACATGTATCATATTCACTACCCGAATGTCATAAATCTACGGGAACAAAATTGATTGATGATCGGGAATCACAACAAATCACTCCTATGTGACTTCTTGTACACTATCATGAATCTTATGCAAATATGGGAATTCAATAAAGTTATGATTTTATAACAATGCTTTTCATATTTATTTCCCTCCTGTTCAATAAGGAAATAAAAACTCTTTATGTCAGATCTACAAGGGATTCATTAGTAAATCTTAAAGGTGATTATCAGCTGCTCTAAAACTTAGAGCAAACAAATAACCTTCAACAATACCCCTTTTTACCGGCAAACCTGTTACGCTCATTGTTTTATATATAATAGTTCCTGTTTTCCAGACTAGCGGCGCTTACAAAGCCGGAAGTATTCACTCAAGATCGTTAATCTCCTTAATTAAAACACACAAAATGCTAAGTCGTGTTGTTGTGCTGTTGGGGTGTTAAGGTAAGAGTTTAGGCTTCAATTATGGAGGCCCCCACAGTAAGCTTGACTGAGTGCATTTAAACTCACAATAGTGAGAATCCTCGAAAAGGGATGAGCTATTATATAGGAACAATTTCCATTTAATAATTTTATCTACAGCACCAATACAACTATCAACAAGGACAAACCAATCACATTTGATGGAATTTAATATACTATGTGGTTTCATCGAAATTGCATGTAAATGTGTATTACAACCCAAACCTAACTGTTTTATGGAAATCATTGATTATACATGTACGTTGTTTAACGTCCTTCTCGAAAAGTTTTCACTCAGATGAAGAATGTCATGATTACTGGTGAAGGACTGCGATTTTAGGCCCGTGCTCGGCGCTTATACATGTAGCCTTTGAGCAGGGAAGGATCTTTTATATGCCACACCTGCTGTGACACGGAGCCTCTGTTTTCGCAGTCTCATCAGAAGGACTGATCGCCTCTTACAACAAGCAAGGGATACTGAGGACCTATCCTAACCTGGATCCCCCATAATCACCATTTCATTAACTGACAAAAGTAAGATTTTATGTGCCAAAATTTTGTACGACACTAACATACTCTTAACGAGCTTGGTGAAAAGTATGCCAGCGAGAAGGTTGACGTCCACACAGTACTTCCCAGGCGTATGTTTGAATGCCCACTTTCCACAGTGGGCCAGCCACTTGGAATCACAGTGGGGATTTGGAGTGGACATTCACCTGAGTGTTATACAATTCTGTACACAACCCACTGTGTTCTGTGGACATTTAAAGCCCACTCTAAAAATGGCCCTCAGTGGTCAGTGGGCAAATTAATTTCCATCTAAGCTGTACTATATACCCCCATGTTTGTTTTATATTCCATTCATGACAGCATCTTAAGCTCTCATAAAAAATCAGAGAAATCACACAGAGAGAGAGAGAGAGCGAGAGAGAATCAACACCTCAGGTGCCTGTCAGTGTGACATATCAGCAAGGAAAGCTACCCTCTAAACATAACTATCTTGCATGAAAAAAACAACTTCAATAGTATATTGCAACTTGGGAAAAAGAAAAACCACATATTGTTAATAATGCTACGACTAGAATGTAAAGGATATTTTTATGNATGCATGAAAAAAACATTGCGACTTGGGAAAAAGAAATACCACACTACGACTAGAATGTAAAGGATATTTTTATGCGAGTAACAAAGATATATATTAGCCGATGGACAATAGCATATTTCCGATCAACTGATAATACATTAATTCTAAAACTGGTGCCAAATCATACTTCCAATCTGCAAAGAATAGCTTCACTTAACAATCTACTTCTCAAAGCATAATCATCATGAACATATCTCATTTCTACACGTAAATAGCTCAATTATTATCTTGACCTTGCTTGTCGTAATTCGTGTACAGGAATAAATACACTTAATAAGAAGAAGCGTCCGCATTACATAATATCTATAGGGAATTGTTGGTGCAAACAAAATGTCTAGACTATATTTTTTACAGGAAATGTTTTTCTTTCTCTCCTATGATAAAGTGTCCGGTTACAAGTAATATTTATTGGTTTACACTCCTACAACATGTACATATTTGGAGAAAACAAATCAACCAAAAACATACCATCTAACTCTCACTCAAACTCTGTGTATACTTTTTCTGATCTGTCCCAATATTTTATCAGAGAGCTACAGTTCTGCAGCTAACTAAATTTATAAGCTGATGGCAATTAGCTTGTATACTTCTATTTTAACATCATGAATTTCTGAACATTTCCATCAACACCCCGAAGATTTTGGTGGGGATCCCGGTTAGAACAGGTCCTCAGTACTTGCTTCTCAGTAAGAGCAACTAAATGGGCGGTCCTTCTGATGACCACAAAACAACCCAGTGTCAGCACAGGTATGACACGATAAAATCCCCCTGCTCACAAGCTCCTGGAGCATATGCCTAAATTTGGCTCAGTCTTTCACTGGCGCACCTCTATATTAGTGAAAAATTCTGTAGTGGGACGTCACATTAAACAATATAAATGTAGATCTACAACCAACCATATGTCAAAGATACACCCCTCGTTTAGAATAATTGAATCAAATGTTGGACACCACATTCCTTCCCTGAATGATTTAAATGAGCCATCATTGTTATCTTCTACAATTTACATTTAACTTCTTAGGACAGTGGATGTTTAAGAAATTTTACAGAAATCTATGAAATTATTTGTACATGTTTCATTATTGTCAAAACGTAGATGTACATGTGCATGTATATATATACCTCTACATCCTTGTTCTTTTGCATTTTGACCAACACTGGATATGACAATATATTTCTATTCAATAACATGATAAATCTAAACAGCTCATAACACTTTCCCATTGACTTGACAAAATCATTTCATGTATGTATTTACAATTTATGTTTATTATATATTTAAAAAAAAAAAAAAAACACTTTGTGATAAAGATATTTCTCATCCTCTGGATTGTTTATGTGTCCATTAACCTTAAGCCAATCTGAGCAAATTTCAAACTGTTCGTTTGTGTTTAAAGCATTCTTTCTATTCTAAAACAGTTTTTAAATGGATATGTATAGTTGACATAAAACATGAATGCATTTTGGATCAACCCGCTAGGAAAAATTTGACATACACAACAGGATTTCGATTCACAATAACTGCGTTAGATTAATTCGTGATATATCTTAAAATTGTCTCTAAACGAATGCATGGAATTTCACCTTTATCAAATAGGAATTAACAGTGGAGAACAAACACAAAGCAAGATGAAATAGTGTTTTGTGAAACTGGGTGGGACCCTTATTTTCTGAAATTATAAGTGACTGTACTGGTTCTTAGGTTGCATAATAGGGGAGACTCCCTACTCTTGAATATGGTGTGTTCATAGGAACTTTAAATCATTTACACTTAAAATCAAGAACGTAGAAAATACTAGAAACAAGATGTAAATGGTATATGAAATCACAGCAGAAAGGTTGAAAACTATAACAGAGAATCAAAAGCGCAAGGAAGTTGTGGATTTCACTATAAATGCAATTTCTCATGTCACTGATAGATTTTACATTGAAGAATATTTTCATTTCAGTGCATATACATTTCTGCCATTGTGAAAAAAAAAATATTCCAGACCTTCAATAATTTATATTTCTCGCAAAATGTTCCAATGCTTGACTTTTGGCTTCTTCTAGGTTTATGAAATACATGTACATATAGTACATGTACTTATATTAACATATTATGAGTATCTTTAAAAACATTTTAAATTACATGTACAGTCCCTGAATACGGTCATACTTTACCATTTTTCGTGCGGTCACCGGTCAGCAGTTTTGCGGTCAGCGTGCGGTCACCGTTCGCGGTCAGCGAGTTCGAACCGTGCGGTCAGCGGGTCGGTTACCGTTGGGTCAGCGGTCGTCACCGTGCGGTCAGGCATTCAGGATTTTTTCTTGCATTGGACATTCGGAGACTCCAAAAGAGTAAAGCGTAGCTAGCATGTTACATTAATTTTACAGATGCTGTGCCCGTGTTTGGTTTAATGGCAGGTTTTTAGGGGTGTTTGTTAATTGAAAGGTATATATGTATTCCTTGGTGGTCGTAAATCCTGAAGCCATAGCATGGTGACAGATCTCGTAATGCTGGATGTCGTTACAAACTTGCTAATAAAAAATACTGTGTTGACAAGGGGTACAGTCGTGCCGTGTTTGTTTAATGCATAGATTTTTTAGGGTGTTTGTTATTGCAGGGTATATGTAGTTCCTCGTGCCCTAAAGTGTTTGAAAGCCATGCAATTACGCGCCGTAATCCGTGGATATCGTTACAGTGCTATATAAAAAAATATATATGTTGTTTTTTGTTCTTTTTTCGCACATATGTGTATTTAGAAAAAATAGAATCTCCATGAGAAATACTTGTACGGTTGTATATACATGTAGCATACTTTTACAGAAATACAATGTAGGCAGGTATGCTTAATAGACGGCTTGTTTTCATACAACATATAGTATCATGTGGTTTGTTTATCATGTATATCCATTAGATGTGAATGTGTATATTTTTTTCTTAACCTATTAGTTATTATTGTTTGGATACAAGTTATTATTTAATTTATTTTTTTAGCTATGATAGAATATATCTAACCCAAGTGGAAATAAATTCCGAAAATTCCCGATGATTAAGTTCCATAGTTGCGATACGGTGCGGGTTCAGCGGTCGGTCACGTGCGGTCAGCGGTCGGTCGACCGTTCACAGATTGCGTCCGGTGCTAGGTTAGCGTGGCGGTCAACGGTCAGCGGCTCACGCAAATGTGCGGTCACCTAGCGGGTCACCATGCCGTTCGCGTGCGGTCACCGTGCGTGTGTAGAAGTATGACGTTTCAGGGACTGTATATCACAAATCTTCAAAAATCTATAATCATCAAGTGAAAATTGATAGTGTGAAATATTCGGTGACTTTTTTCTCTGCAAGCAATCATTATTTCATATTACTTTAAGTTACGATTTAAAAAATTGTATTCACATGCTTAATGGTCTAAGGTGCATAACTCCATTATCAGCACGTGTTTACAATGTACACAGTAACTGAGGTACCTCCTTCTGCATGAGCTGTTTAACTACTCATTTTGGGATCTTGGATTAACACTCCCTTACGAACATGGATGTCATTTGGTGACCACTGTGTAACCAAAAAGTGGCTCAATCATTCAACAATCTCTTGAATCCTCAAAAAATCTTTTTATGCTTAACCATTAATCCTTGATCAATCAAAAACACAATTTTCACTGTGTTTTATGCAGATTTATATAGGTCTTTGAGCTACCCTGGCTTTTAGAAATATTTTAGAAATCAAAAGAAAACGGCTTTATGTGCAACCACTGTGAGTTTGATAGGTTCTTGTTTTGAAACAAAGAGACTGAAAAGATCCCTGAGAGATAGTAAATATCACGAAATATTGATTGCATATTGGTTACGTATACGGTACTAATTTGATGCACCAGATGCGCATTTCGACAAATATGTCTCTTCAGTGATGCTCAAGCCGAAATGTTGGAAATCCGAACATCAATTAAAAGGAATAAAAATGAACAATGTAGTGCCAAAGACTGGAGCCAAATACTTCGAAGGATCAGAGCTATGCCTGAGGGAGATAATCCTTAATTTAGATATTTCACTCACATGGAGACATCACCATTGCCAGTGAAGGGCTCCAAATTTAGGCCTATGTTCGGCACTCAGGACCTTTGAGCAGGGAGGGATCTCTATCATGCACACCTGCTGTGACAAGGGCCTCAGTTTGTGTGCTATCATTCGAAGGACTGCCCCGTTTAATCGCCTCTTATGGCAAGCAAGGGGTACTGAGGACCTATTCTAACCCGGATCCCCACAGGATAAAGAAGAATCATTGATCCTTGAAAGAATGTAGAGATCCCTGAAATAGTACATGTATGCTGATCCCTGAGAGAGACTGTTGGGATTCCTGGAAGATCCCTGACAGATTAGAGATCTCACTGATAGACTGCAAAAATCTCTGAGGGACTGGATTGATCACATAAAGATTGTCCTTGGGTGAAAACCGAGGTTATTGAGCAATTCTTACGTAACATAAGGTCTCTGGGAAAAATAGGGTTTTCAGCAATCATACAATATTGACCCCATTTATAATAATGAGAGATCATGGCAATTGAAAGATTGTTGCAAGATTTGTATTTTATAATCTCTCAAAAATCTTGTAGTGATCTCTATCCATGAGTAAGTTTTTTTTTACACTAACAATTTGCAACAAGGACAGATATATATCAAAGTGTTGTCTACCAAGAATTACAGATCAAACTAACTTGCTGAAGCACTACCTACTGTGTTAAAATAGATTGCATATTGATAATGCGGAGCCAAAACACATTATATGAATCATGTGTCTTGGTTCCAGGTTCGATTCTCTCTACAGAACTGATTATGTCAGTCCTAAACAGATACTGGCTGTTCTTTCTCCAATCTACCAGCATTAAAAACAAAAGCCACGGGTCAGTTGTATATGACCTTAAAGATGGAGGTCGTGTGTTTCAGTGGATGTACGTATATGTATTAGTATTGTATTGATTGTGCTGATGATATGATCAAATTGATTAGTGATGAAAAAGCCACTGATTCTGGTGAATTTTTTTTTCTCAGAACCAATCATTGGATTTGGAAAGCTAATATTATGTAATCCAAATTTTACCTGCTAAGGAATCCCTTACTTATAAGTATTGCAAAGCAGTATTATTACTATCATGGCACAAGGCCAAGTTGGATATACACAGATACAGGACATGCAAAATATTAAAATGTTAAAAATCAAACGCGCTACATCACTGCAGCTACAACATATGAGAAAGTATGCATTTTAATATATACATGTACAACACATGAATACTGTACATAGTATAATGGTTTATAGAGTAAAATATGAGAACCAACGATAATAGAATTTAACCAATACCCTACACTGGTGTATATAATAAAGATCAAAATCAGAATATCCTCAATACCCCTTGCTTGTTATACGAGGCAACTAAATAGGGTGGTCTTTCAGATAATCCCACAAAAACTAAGGCCTTGCGTCACAGCAGGTGTGGCACAATAAGATCCCTCCCTGTTAAAAGGCCACAAGCATTGAGTATAGGCCTAAATTTTGCAGCTCTTCAATAGGAATGGTGATGTCTACATATGATTGAAAAAAATCTTGAGTGGGACTTTGAAAAAATATGCAACCAACTAACCACATATTTCGTAACTAACCATCCTTTATACCAACATGAAATAGGTAGTGTATAACTTAAGTAGCCATAAAAATCATACATTTGAAACTTAAAGGTGGGTGTTGCCAAACTCTGATTATGGGATTTATGGATCCCATATTTTTCTTAAATTTCTACCCATTTCTCAGTTTCACATAAACATATGATTTCTAGTTGGACCTGGTGATCTTGAACACTGACCTTTCTCCTGACTTCCTGTGGATGATCGTCGAGATCCATCGCTTGACTTGCTTTCACTTGTGCTACCTGTAATATTGAGTTTCTATCAGAGCACTAAAATTTGAAATAAATTTCATTCAAAATAAAGAACTTTTGATGTCATTGATCACTTATGGATGTCACTTCTCAAAAATCTGGCAAAACTACTTTTGGTAATTATTGTTTACAATCTGCCATGTTTTTTTTTAAAATTTAAAATCTATTGTAGAACATATCTGAAACTTGTCTTTTTTCAATATATATATGAATGTAACAATTAAACAAAACCTGCCAAATTTTGAATCACTATAGCATTGCATTTTTTTTATCTGTGCGAGTACAGAACATATATTTATTTTTCACATATAACCCCCCCCCCCCCAATTTATCTACACAAATTGATAAATTTCCTGTATCAAGGGCATAATGCATTTTACTCGCTATTTGACAAGAGCCAACAGGCCTTAACGGTCACCTGAGTATCAATCCCATACGGGAGTCTCATATTTGCATTTTTAGGTCTCACTAAGCTGTGTTCATATGTTCTCATCTTTCAAAATATGTATGATTCCTATTCAAATACACAAGACAATTATCATTTCAATCTCACAAATGGTGTTGTTAACCGTTCAAAGATTTTTTAAAGAAAACCATATTGCAACTTTAATGCCCA
>CAJDSM010019409.1:81-15049 GCA_903981925.1 Ostrea lurida
GTGGATATTAATGTTTCCTTTTATGTTTATAGATTACGGAGTGGAAATAGTTTCCCACTTTTTATGTTATAGATTACGAAGTGGAGATAATTCACTTTTTTATCGTTTATAGATTACGGAAGTGATATTAATGTTTCCTTTTTATGTTTATAGTAAGGATAGTGGATATTATGTGTTCACTTTTTATCGTTACTAAGATTACGAAGTGGAGAATATTTACTTTTTCTTAACGACTGTGAACTTGCTGAAACAACAGTACCTTTACTCCGCAATAAAATGGGTTCACCTTAGAAACCCGATGGCGAAAGACTGCAAAAGGCTTCAAGACTTTATTGAGGAGGAGTATATATCCTTATGAATAGTATCTTCTGATTATCCTATATAACACATGCAAAAAGGCCTTCAGGATTTACTGGAAGGTTGATAATATCTTATCGAAATACTGCAAAAGCTTAGGTTTATTGGGAGGTTAATTTATCCGTTATCGAAATACTGCAAAAGGTTAAGGTTCACAGTATATTGGGAAGGTAAATTATCCTATCGAAAAACGCAAAAGATTCAGATATATTGGGAGGGTAATATATCCTTTATCGAAATGTAGTCTATCTGATTATCCCATATGAACATGCAAAAGCTTCAGGATTTACTGGAAGAGTCCATGATGCGTATGAGGACTTTTAAATCAGGCCAACTAACTAAGCTTAAAAATTTGATGTTGCAGGGTTAAAACGATTCTCTGTTGATAGTAATCATTTGCAAATTCTAGCGGCTGCTTATAATGACTTGAATTTCTTTTTAATCAAATGACTGATTTGTTTCATACCTTTTGTTAGACTGTCATTTTCTACCAGATTGACGATTACTTTTTTTTTCTTCACTAAGGGACTCACGTATGTATTAACGTAGCAAGTATTTTTACTCCTCCATAGGCACCTGATCCTGCCTTCGCTTTGTGCTGGAGGTCCGTGTTGCTTACACTCAATTTCAATTTTCATTCATTTTTCACTCAAAACAGATCACTTGGTACATGAGGTACAAACAAAATATTCATATAAAATATATTAACAGTAATGGGTCCATTAACATGATATACAAGTATATGCTGAAAAAATAAGCATATAACATAGGTATAAGTTGCATTATGTTAAGGAAGAGCAGACAGATTGAATACATTGCCAATATTTTAAAACTTTTATATTGTATTGGATATAATTAAGTTAACAATTGTTTACTGTACTTCGGCCAATTTATTTTTCCAATAATTATTTTCTTCCTATTTTACTTTATTGCAGATGAAAAGTTATATCCACACATGCTCAGGCACACGGAAAATACTAAAGGGTGACAAAAGAGAGTCTAGTGTAAAATGTAAGTAGAGAACGTACAAGAATTCCGGAAAGGTTCAAACCTGTAGGACAACTGAGGACTTCAATGCGTGGGGGGAAGTAAAAGTTCGGGTCGAAAGAGGAAAAAAGAAACGCGCCAAGCTGTACTATCCAGTGAGAAACACACTGGACGTGTTAATAACAGTTTTCACTTTAATACTAGTTGGAATGAAGATTATGCTTGTTGGTTGTGTTGCTTGCCTGTTTCAATGTGTAAGCAGTGGAATGTCTAATCGTGATTTTAGGTGGATAAACATTTGTGTTGAGTTAGATTTAGTGTCAATGAGTTCTGAATAGTTTTGTTTTACCTAGTAAGACATGATCTAAGAGAGACAAATCCAATGTTACTTAAATACAGAAAGCGAACAGGACTCAGTCTGATGAAGGCAGACGCACAATCGTAGCATTATGGGTTGATAAGGCGCTGCAAGTACTTTGTAATCAATTTTGCTTTTGATGTTTGCCCTAATGCTAACATTAAATACATTTGTGAACGCATGTGTTTATATAAGGGAAACAGTCAATATTATAAATATCTACTTATTTAGCAGCTTAGCGTGATGACATTATCATAACACCCCCTGAGTCCTCAAACGAAACGCAAATATTTTGAATTTCTTATATTGTTTCATATATTAAATACTCTGTGACTGTCTATACAGTATAAAATGATGAATATAATTAAAAATCACGTTACTATGTATGCAGATAATACTTTGGTTTAAAGCTTGATATTGAACATGAGTTGCGATTTAGAGGGCTTTTTTAAACAATCAAAAAGATTAGCGCTTTAACCTGTTATTTGTGGAATTGTCAGCCAGAAACATGTTTTTCTATAGTGCTGAAATTATGATGAAAATGCATTCAAGTCTTTTAAGAAAAAAAACCCCGTCAATATTACACCGAGATGTTAGGGAAACTTAGCAACTTTCAACAAAATTTGAATCATTCGGGTAATTAATCATTTTATTGTTCTACGTTCTCGTCTGATTCATTTAATTACTTATACAATAATGTTTTAAAATATTTTAAAAGATTTATATGACACGCTTACTATATGGATACAATGTCGCTATTGTTTAGTAGATACGTGTATTGAACCGCATCGTTTAAATAAAGTGCCATATTCTGTGTTTACTGGCAGACTCGTGCAGTTGTATTAAATATTTGTCAAGGGATACCGAACCCCATCTTGTCTGGGTCGTTAAATCTCTGACAGAACCTGATCTGCAAGATAGATTTTCGTCATGGTGATCCATACCCACGTGATCCGTACCTTCCCTTTGAGCGAGATGATTCCATAGTCAAAAGCCTATTCAAATTATCCTATTTAAAGATATAATAGAAGCCATTTGTAAGTGCTCTTGTATTGTTTGAAATACAATCCCAATCACCGGGTCTTCAAGCGGTGCGTGCTAGCGAGGTGAGAGATCATTGTAACAGAGGACGGGAAATGCCCCGCCGTTCGTGAGTTATCCACGAGCCCACACCGAAATTAGGGGATTTTCACTCCCGCAGGGTTACAAGGATGCTTTTGGCCGGTATTACTAAATCACTTAAAGGCAATCCAGTCATCGAAATTGGACTGTGTAACAATATCGAGAAGACACACCAAATTGTTTAATCTAGGGTAATGTGAAAAAACTCCAAATTTCTGAAGATTGACTGTAAGTATTACATTCATATATATATTTATATAATCCATGAGAAATACTTTTACTTTAAATTTTAGAATTGACCATGCCATTAGCTTATCTTCTTAAGTTGGGCTTTTATTTCAGGTGAAGGGGAAATTAAGATAACAGTAATTTAAAATAATGTATACATTAAAAAAAAAAACCTTAAAGGAATCTTACGAGCGCGAATCGATTTCCTCAATAGTTTTTTTATTGTCGTTGTTTTCTGTTTTGTTGAACATTTGTTAGATTTGACATTGTTTGGATACTAATTAGTTTAGCTTTGTACATATTTACGTTATATCTACTTCTCTCTTTAGTTAAAAATATTATAAAAAGCGACTGGGTACATTTTTTAAATAAATAAATAAAAAATATTTTTTGAAAACCTCTTATTAGTTTAATTTTCCCATTATAACGAGTTAAATATAAAAGCTCATAATTACGGAAACGCTAAGACACATCTTGTTCTCTAATTGTCAACATGATCGAATATCAAGAGCCGAATGTCGCCCCGATTTGAACAGTTGAAGCGCTTTTTTAAACTCAGTAAGTCTTCATTTATGCACTGAAACTATTTGAATATGAAAATAGGCATCCTAGGTCGACATTTTTGCGGCGCACTTGCAACAAATATTCTTTTAAAAGTCTGGTGTTGGCAATTAGCATCAATTCATCACGTTGACTTTAAATTAACAAAACGAGAAAATAAGTCGTTTCCATGCGTAAAGATAAAGACTTGATTGAATTTAAGAGAGTCGTTTTTAAATTGTTCAATCGACGACACTTTCATTCTCTTTTTTATCGACAAGGACAAACAAAGTGCTCCTTAAACGTTGCCGTACTATACATGAGAAACATTGCGAGTATAATAATATGTATCAGGACGACGACAATGAAAAACCGATTTCATTGATTCCATTGTTGATTAAAAGAGACTCTGTAGAACATCCATCTTGCATAGGGGTTGTATATATCTCAACATTATTCATACGCAAGAACTTGTTTCTGCGCATGATCTTTTTTGAATCGAGACTGCTACTAACAAACAAGTTCGTTGTTGCAGGGGTCAACAGACACTTAAACAGTATTTGCAACTTCTACGGTCGTTATGAAATCTAGTGTTCCAGTAATGCCTATTTCATTGGTGTAAATGTTGTCTGACGCGTGTATAGCAATAATGTTAAAAGCCGTTGACACTGAATTTGATATGTTTTACTCGGTTCTATCAGACAGTGGGCTCACGAGTGTGTGACTCGTCGGACACGGGGATGCTTGTTCCTCATAGAACTGCTCCCACTCCGGTGTACCCAGGGCCCGTTTTGCCAAACTCATGTTTTGCCTTCTGTATTGGGCTTACAAATTGATAACATTTTTACTTCGTCTTTAGTCGTTAACATTGTCAATCGGGATAATTCGCTTCTTTTTATCGATATGAGAACAAAAAGATGCTCTAAACACGTTTCTGTAGATGTACAGCCTGTCGTCCCACATTGAATTCATGCAATGAATTCAATATAAGTCCATTCTTCGTCCACCTTTCGTTGTGACAGATATTATGCTTACCACCTGGTATCATAGTAAATAATGAATATATAATTTAAAGTAATTGGATTAAATTAAGTAGTTGAAAGTGTATATTTATTTTCTCATGTAATCTGTACTTCTCCTAGGTTGAATGTTTACTCAAATATCGATTTAGCTTATTACAATTTGAATCTATTGTTGCCAAAGTTGACTACTTTTACAGAAAGCCTTTAGGACTATCAAAAGTAGTTTAGAAATTTGAAATATCGTTATTCAAAAATGGATTTATATTCATCCAACCTTTAAAGTTATTTTATCTCTGTTAGAATAAAACGAATTTTAGGGGAAACAATTCCCGTCGAAATGGAACGTTTTGCAATGGTTGAATATCAAATAATGTAGTATAATAAATTCTGAAAACATTGCAGAATTAGTAAAAAAAAGTAGTTTAAATGGTTTTCAATTTACAGATTTTTGAATTTTTTAACTAGAATTTTAGAAATGAATTAATGCGATCTGTTAAAACAATTAGGGATGAAAGCATGTAAATACGCAAGATCTAACAGACATGTTTTTTGAAATAGCAAAAATGTAAATTAAAAAATTGACGGTGCTTACTATACATCACTGCAGATAGGTTACCGGTGTGTAGGTCTTCTCTCCATGAACGCTAACCATGTTCTTTGTTGTTCGTTATTAAAAGTGCACATATATACCATTATCATATTATCTATTTGTAAATAGAATTAGTAAATTTGTTTCAGTGATTAGAAATTTTAAATATCGAATTTTAGTTTAATAAATCCATTTTTTAAAATATTAATTTCTATTTCAAGTATGAAATCCGTTTCTTTACCCAAGTTTACAATTTTTTTATAAAAATTCAATCCGATATAAGAATCTAAGAGTTGAAATGGCGAATTGAATTCTGGAACTCGTTATGACAACCTGAACAAATAATTTTGATCGGTTCTAAATGGTTAAATCTATTTCTATTGGTGATTTGACAGACTAGAGAATATTGCAAAACAAAGTTGAATCCCTAATTCTGAATTAAATCGGAAGAGAAAATAACCCCCGGCCCAAATCCCCCATCGACCCCCAAAAAAAACATCACACTTAATTAGTATAAAATTTCCCAGGGATTTTTTACACTGTAAGTTACTATTCGATGTGCCACTATAGAAGATCTACTTGTCTATTTTGGCAAACGCATGACGACCAAGATTCTCTTGGATTGACCTCTAAGTTAACATTTATTTCTGAAAGTCGAAAGATTCATCATTATACAATATTTTGCAATTGCAAGTTGAAATCGATTTGTACCTGTTCCTTTATCATGAAATAATCGCACAATGAGTCGGCGAAACTCTTCACTCTCTACAAACGTAAATATTATTATATTATGAAATCAAACACAGACTCCTGATTTCATTACAATCACCAGTGAAGAGTATAAAAAGAGAGCGAATAATGATATTGAATTGGTTTTTCGGATAAATGAAAAGGCAGCATTTAAACTTCTTTTGATGTGAATTTAAATCATTGACGATGTACGTTGTTTGCCTATCATTAAAAAAATCTAATGGATTTACGTTTTCAGTTTGATTATCTCAATCAATTTTATATTTGATTAAAGTGATTGATTTTTACTGGCGCTTTGGGGGTATTTTGCAGGTGAATAATGACAATAGAAAAACAGGAAGTTGGCACTTGTGCTGCGAAGACAGAGGGACGGAAAGGTTTTGCAGAAAGAATTGCCCCATAAAAATTGAAAAACAAATTCAGTGCCGACATTAAAAGAGCAGAAAGAATGAAGAAGAAACGATTATTAAAAAATAGAGACAGACAAAGGGAATACAAAGATCAAAGATTGACTAGAGGAATCACGTGAATGATGACGTGACTTTGGTATGGCCCGCTGTACCGGTGTCTGTGAAATCACCAGCCCAGACCAAAATGGGACCGCCTTTCTTCCTAAAAAGCAAATTTCCAACTTTTGATAACCGAAACTTGAACCTGAATGACCCAGAAGTAGAAATTGACCCCTCCCTTTTGTGGATCAGACGAATCTAAAATAGATCTGAGGCGCGACGGCTCGGCTTAAAGGAGATAAATACTTTTTGATAGGTGTGCTTCCGGTAGACTGGGTATAAGCTTGCAGAAATTAGGTTTTTTGATCCGGAACGAAATCAAGTGATAGAACAAAATTCTATTGCGGCTAATAAAAAACTGGAACAAACAGAAAAGAAAATTGTAATAACATTGGAAAGAAAAGTTTGGACAGTTCTTAGGAAAAATGTAAGTGTTGAATCGCCGCGGAAAACGATCTGTCTTCCTTGCCGCAAACGAACATTCCGTTAGTTTGCAACGTAAGAAAGTGTCCACCTAAAAACCATTACACACCATTCTCCACATTTCAGACCTGTCATCAACAGGAAGGACGTCTGACCTCCAGAGAGAGTCTTCAGACATACAGTCTTCCACAGAGGGTGGTTATCAGCCGCCATTGCCAATCGCAGCCCATGGAAAAGTCGCTCCGCGCAAGACCATTGTCTCATAAATGATATAGACATAAATACACAAATACCACTACCTTTATTACAGCCAGACCTTTGAATATAATATTGATTAATTATTCCACACCCGTATACAACTGTACAGTAGCAATTACTTCTCGAATGTCTCTCGCTCACTCGACATCACTCGGGAAATCATCCGTGGCTTGTCGCTGGTTCCCTGTCCATATGCATGCTATGCTCGCTTCTTATGTGTCATATAGTCGAGGGACTCAGCGCTATAGCGTAGCAGGTACAGTACCTCTTGTAGCCGAGGTAACGGAATCATCCGAGGATTGCGATTTGCACTCAACATGGATCCCGCGATATAATTCGATGGCAACCATGAGCTAAATTTGATGTATGTTAACTAAGACGTCAAGCCCCCATTCTGCATTACGTTCGTTATTGGGGCTCCCGAGAATGGACATATCGAATAGTTTCGGATGGCTACGTTACGTGCGTCATGCATATCTCTTGCACAGATTGTCGTTCCTTTCTTCACTTACATATGTAAGTGAGAGAAGAACGACAATCTGTGCAGAGAGAATGGCGTCAGCATACTCATTCGTGTCACATCCGTCGAGACATATGTTCGACTGCGCATGACATTGAGAGTACGATGATATTATGTCTGTATTAGTATATTTTTGTGCACTGCTTTTCGTTCTTAGATGTTTTCTTGCACAGCATTTCTATAATGAACCTTAACTGCGTCATTTTACTGTGCAATCACTTTACAATTGCTAAACATATTTAGAATTTACAAAAAGGACTCGTTTTTTTCTCTACGATCTGCTGTTAGTGGTATAATTCGCATGCATGTATTGACTGACATTTTATTTTGTTAATTAAGGTGGATTTGGCTTTCGTAGCATAATTTATTGCTGTAAGAAAAGTAAAATGAATATTTATCAACATTGTCTATGGTATTAATTATTATTTCAGAACTGTTACTGTACAAAAATTGATGCTAATATATGATACCGTTTATTTACCGATTATTGAGTAAAATTACCCCATAACGTCTACTGTTCCAATGTTTCTAAAGCAAATTGTGATTAATATTCACAAATAACGTAGTCAACATAGATCGTTGGCGGATAATTAGGCCCCGCATGAAATCGGTTAACCCTATAGTAAATCACATTGTCCGCCGTCCGTCATATCATTATTCGATTGTGACGCATAACTCAAACAGTTTTGATCGGTACAGTTTTTGAAACTTTGCAGCAATTTGTACTTACAATTAAGAGACAGAAGTGTTATTAAATTCTGGGTTTCATCCGTCGTTCGCTGTCCGTCAACATTTTCGCCTTGATGCAAAACTGAACTTGTAACAGCGATGAACTAAAAAAGTTTTTTATTGTAAAGTTTTGAAACTTTGCCACAATTGCTACCTTAAATAGAGGCAGAAGTGTATAAATTCTGTGTTCGTCCGCTCGTTCACGATTCGTGCTGTTTCGTTCAAGCATTTTGTGAAAGCAGATACATTGAATTGTGATGTGCACTACTTTATTGCTCAATATTAGATTTTTGATCGGTAACAGGTTACGTAACACTTTGCACATTGTACCCTACAATAGAGGCAGAAGTGTATAAATTCTGGCACAGCACTATAACAATTGTCCAACTTTCCTTGATAGCCCTCAGGCGGGCCCTTTCTGACCATGTCAGTTTTCTAGTTTTAAAATTTTATACGTACATAAAAAACAAATTAGAACAGATATCGATAACTTACGTTAGATTCTTATACTATTAAGTACGCATATAATCTTTTACAAGGGTTATGGCAGGAGAGCCAGAAATTGCTCGAAAGAGAAAATAAACACTTAATAAATTTCAATGACTATAAAAACTTAATAAAGAAAATTAATGCATAAACTTATGCATAAAAGCAAAATTAACGACTGTTAAACGTGCAAACATTAAAAAAAAATGCAAAACGAACGGTTATTTTCAAGGAACAAAACATAATAACTACTTTTAAAGATTTCTAGCCAATGTATGACATAAAATCAAGATAAATGTTTCTCTCACCATATAATATCAACATCCAAACCTAGCGAACGGACGCGTAAACAGTCGTAGGGTGGGCCCATGAATTTTTAGTAGCATTTAAGAATAAACCGCTTCTTACGCACTACGGCGGAACAGAGGCACGTACTGGAGGAAATCCCAGTGTTTACGGGTCAGCCATTGAATGTCAGGACAATTCAATGTAGTCCGAGACTTTTCGCCTTCAGTAGAAGGCAATGACAACGCACAATTTTACCATTCATATTGTAGCAAGGGTGATCCAGGATTCAAGTTGACTTTGGGGTGGCATCGTCAGGAGCAGTGTCTTTAGAAGTTCCCAGTGGGTCCAGGCAATCAGCTCGAAAGCTTCTGGATTTTATAGGATTGAAACAACATATGTCTACTCGTATGTAGTAATTTTTACTATTGTTCTGTCCTTTTTCGATGACGTGAATTAATAGCAATGATTTTTATTTCGAATATAAAGTAACAATAAACATAAGTTCTGTAATTTCATTTCTCGGATATGGGATCAATATTGTCTTTAATCACTTTAAAACAAATCCCACAAGATCATGATTTGCCTTAATTTGAAAATTTAGGACGAGGGGAGTACCACGGCGTTTGAAGATTGCGCTAAGATTTGCATTTTCGATGCAAAACCCCCCCCCCCCCCCCCCTACACAGACACACCCACACCATCACAAACAATAGGGATAAACTGAAAGTGAAGTTTATGGGTCTGTACATTAATATTAATTACGATATTATTTTTTTCAGTATTTGCTTTCATATATGAATGGTCATAAGACCTCAGTGTGTATGATTGATTACGGCACAATTGTGTAACGTCGCTGAAAATTTCAACTCATTTAAGACGTCACCAATGCTGGTGAAGACTGCGAAAATCTAGGCCATTGCTCGGCTCTTAAATGCCTTTAGCAGTGAGGGATTCTTATCATGCACATGCACCGGTTGTGACATTGTGTACATCACTAAGAAACATATATGATTAAAACAATATGATACTATTTACATCATAACTATACAGTCTATTATAAAACAGCCAAACAATCTAATCAATATACATGTAGATATACCAAATATTTTAGAAGTACCATAAGATCACATTAACATGAAATATACGATATTACATTCAATACGAAATACACACAATATCATCAATGTAAAAATATTGCTCAATATAAACATATGTTGAATACTAGTACATGTACCTTTTCCAATTTCTATTGTGTGAGAATCCCGAAGCGATTGTGAAGAATAAATTTAAAAATTGGACGCTAATATAATATATTACTAGTAAATCTCTTTAACCTCTGAAGCCTCTCCTGTGAATTAAGCGGGGGTGTTCCGCATGAACTACTTTTATCAAATATAACTGTAGAGATTACTTTGATTTGCGCTCTAGACTGATAGTCTCAGGAATATTATGTTAATAATAGATAGCTGGTTGCATGCAATATGCCTATAAATTTCATGTGGGTTTTTTTTTTTGGGGGGGGGGGGGTTTAACGTGTGGTAATCAATAAATCCAAATATTTTGATCGAGTTGCGCGTAGGTTCCGTTTACTTTAATATTATTTCTAAGCATGCAGGCGAAGTCACACAAATGGTACAGCAGATAAATTTATGTGACGACCACGACCGAAACCCGAATGCCGAAAGTTCCTAATAGCGATAAATAAAATGTGATCAAACTTTTAATTATAAATATTTGTGACCTATCAAACAAGAATCGTAATGTTTCTGGAAATTCTACTTCGAAGGAACCAGCATTCTCAGCCACCAAAAAGCGATAAATCTTGTACATAATAAACATATAATGAACGAAACAACAAAGACACAATACACAAGTTTTAATTAATTTTACAACTCCGTTTACTTGGTCAAGATAGAGGGGTCACGGGGTGTATGACCGGTCAATAGGGGATGTTTACTCCTCCTAGGCACCACATCCCAGTTATAGTGTTTCCAGAGCTCCGTGTATGCCCAGCGCTTAATTTTGTATTCTATATATTTGATTTACATGATCGGTCATTATTCTTTGTCTACACGTTTTTGTTTTTCCTGATATATATGCATCGGACTCTGATGCCCTACTGATGTCTTCGTCACAAATGAGTGACCCCCGCACGAGAATGACGATTTGGGGAGCGAAATTCAAATCTCCATTGTGGCACGATAACCACGGCGTTCTCTCACGCGTTTACACTAACGACTGTCTTTGATCAAGTCGGCAGACATGTTGCACATCTCGCGTGAGTGTGGTACTGGCGNCTGTCTTTGATCAAGTCGGCAGACATGTTGCCCATTTCGCGTGAGTGTGGTACTAGCGGCGGCTACCCCCGTACCACTCCGGCGATTTGTCGTACTGCAGCAGTACAATTGCAATTGAGTGGCACTAGCCTCGTACTGGAGTGGCGCGAGACTCGTTCAGAACCCATGTAATCCTACACACAGGCCGAAAATGTGCAACGGGCTGACCTAATGTTGTGCGATGTGTGTGGCAGTGAAGCGCTGTCGTGCACCCGTCCACCACCACTGCAATTTCAGCGTTCCCGAAAAATATTTTCACAAAAAGTTAAACCGATCACAGCCCTTGCAGACACCGAAATTTCCGTGCCACTGTGGTGCGGGGCTCGCAGAACCGCGTGGAAGTTGTGCGAAACCCACGAAAAATTGATCGTAGACCGGTGGTACGGGAATCGTAGCCCATTTGTGACTGAGGCATTTAGTAAATCTTCACTTGGGTTGTGTTATAGCAATTAATGCTTTGTTTCAGCTTTAGACAAAAAAGGGAATATAATTATTGTGTCGTTATTGAGCACAGATCGTGTATCTGTCTGACGCTTTTTTAAGCATTGACAATTATTTTCATATCCTGTATCACCAACTGGTATCGCTCAACAAGTCTTGTTTAACGGCAGAGTTTTTGCTGGTCACTAGATGGTTCCTATTATAATTACATCTTCCAAACATCCCCCTCATGTCTTCAGACCTTTTCCTCCAATTCCTTGTTATCAGGGGTATTCTGGGACAGCTTGGAAGAAGTAGTTCGACTTCCGGCGGAGGTTGCGCGTTGTATCATTTTGAATACTCTGTTTTCGGTGAAGTACGAGATCAGTTGCTGGCGAAACTGTGTAGATGTGAGGATATAGAGGTAAAAGTTGATACCATAATTGATTTGCTCCAAAATCTGAGCTACGTCACGAAATATGAGGAATCCTTTGGGGTTGTCCCCGAACGATTTCATTCCCATGTAGAAAGCGATGTTGTGAAGAAGGGTAATCGGCAGTACTAAGACAAAGTAAGCAACGACGATTCCAATCAGCATGGCGGTGGTTTTGGTTGCTTGTGTGCTGTCGTTCTTTGCTGTCGCGGCAAGACGTTTGCGTTGTTGCCTGTGTCTGGCTAACTTAAACACGATCAGTGGCGTCACGGTGACGAGGAGGCAGAGAGGTATTAGAGAGTACAGGCTGGAACCAGCCGTCAACATCGCTTTGTATTCCTCCGCTGCCGATCGATCTTTCTTGTCAAAGTAGTCCGGATAGCATTTCCCATCTTTTAGAACTTTGGAATTCTTGGTCCAGACTCCATTAAAAGTCCCTATTACTAAATACACGCAACTGATTTGTATCCATGCTGACTTTGATGTGGAGATTATCTTTGCTTTCAAAGGAAACCAAACTGCAATGAACCTTTCCACGCAGAGGCATACCACAAACCAAGAGGAGGTCATTTTTCCAGTACGAAAAAACCAGAAAAAGATTTTACACCCTACATCTGATAATGCCCTTACATCTTTACCGAACAATTTGATTACAAACATTTTATTGAAGGGTTGTGTCAGTAAGAGTGCCAAGTCGGACAGCGCCAGAAATATCAGATAATACTTGCAGGTGAGCTGACGGAACTTTGGTGACGTCATAATGGTAATGGTAAGGATGTTTCCCCCGATCCCCAATACTAACATGGTTGGCAACAAAATATAATTGACGTACGCCAGTCCCTCCAGAACATCATCATATATAGTAGTCGTTGGTGGTGTCTGAGAGACACTCTGATTTTGAGAACACAGGCTGGTCGAGCATGGCGTAGTTGTGTTGTCCAGTATGGCTGAAGTGTTGTTCATTGTTATCGACCCTTAGCTCAACTGATGTTGTTTTCTTTCCAGTCAATTGACTTATATTTCAATCCTGTATAAATTAGAAATGAGTTACAAAACTTAAGGCATTAAGTGTGAATGTGTATCAACATTTGTTGGTGATGTAATCGGTGTTTTACGAAAGCCTGTAATTATCATGTGAGAAGACAAATTCACCTTCCACTATCTCGTACTTACAAGACAATTACGAGATATTGGAAGGTGAATTTTTTTTTGCATGCTACTAATTGGCTTAAAGTGTTTGAATCGNATTCACCTTCCACTATCTCGTACTTACAAGATAATTACGAGATATTGGAAGATGAATTCTTTTTGCATGCTGCTAATTGGCTTGTGTTTGAATCCTATTAAATATAAACTACACTAAACATATATTTCATAGTTTATCAAAAGCAATGTATTTTGTAAAAAGTTTTAACATTTATTTTATTTTAAAAAATATCAAAATAACTTTGAGTCCAAATTAAGGTAGTGATTACAGTGTTTTGGCCTTTGATATCTTCATCACTGGGAACAATATGCTTGTGAATCTTGATTTTGATTGAAAGGAACCCTGACAGATATGAGTAAGCCAAAATTTCATTTCAAAAAAAAAAATTATGATGGTATAGCATAACGCATCATTCATAAAGCGCGTCATTTTTAGCGTAAAAAATTAAACATCACAGTATGCCCTAATAAAAATAAAGTTATAATATGAATTATATAATATAAATCATATACGGTATCATTTTGATGCACCAGATGCGCATTTCGACAAATTATGTCTCTTCAGTGATGCTCAAACCGAAATGTTGGAGATCGAAACATGAAATTTAACTATAAAAAAGTGAACAAAGTAGTGGCCAAAGACTGAGCAATATACTTCGAAGGATCAGAGCTATGCTGAGGGAGTTAATCCTTAATTTTGATATAGATTTATAATTTTACCACTTCAATTAAATACATATCCGTATTTTAAGCTAGTAACATAGTACATAGCAACTGGGCTGTAGAGACCCTCGGGGACTAACAGTCCACCAGCAGAGGCCTCGACCCAGGGGTCATAATATAAATCATATACGGTACCAATTTCTATGGAGACAAATTACCTAGAATATTAGGGTTTATAAATTGTTTGGAACCTGTTGTTGGCCTCATCGCGACAAACTTTACGATATCTTTAATTTGGCTAAAAAGATAGCGTCCTCTCTGCCAAAATAGAGAAAGCTGTTTTGCAAATTTTTATTTGAAAAATTTTCTTCTGTTAACAAACTAGATTATAGATGTAGTTTGCATGAAGTGTGTTTTTTTTCAAGGCAAATTGTTTTAATGGCAACTTTCTGATACTGATAAATTAAATATTTTTTTTCCTATACAATCAAATTTATTAACGTTGATCAATAAAAAAAATGTCAACATAGTTTGTTTTAGTGCTATGTGTATTAGTGAGGAATGAGGGGGGCAAACAGATGAAATTTCTTTTTAATTGAAATCTTCGAAATTAGAAGTATTTTCTCTATAATTAGTGTTATGGATAACGTTTACCATTAACTGGTAATTAATCACTAGAAATCAATCATGTAATTAATTGCTATTTCATGACTAAAATCTAAATTAATCTAATCATTTAGAAAA
>CAJDSM010019412.1:393-15936 GCA_903981925.1 Ostrea lurida
CGTGTTGTTTTCCGAAATATACAGAGAAGAAGTGACAAAATCACATGCAAATTGATTACTCTATAAGCCTCTTTTAATCCTCCGTTGTCGGCAATGTTTTCTCCCTGGGTTTGTACGCCGTTTAACTGTTGAAATTAACAAAAGTACATGTACAACTGTCATCATATGATTACTCTTCATGAAAAATACAAAATTAGACTTATAAAAAGGCCAAGATAACTAACAATGATCAATATCGTAAGTCCCAAACACAGAATACAAAACAAAAGTTGGGCAAACACGAAACCCTGGATACACCAGAGGTGAGGTCAGGAGCCTAGGAGGAGAAAGCAACCCCTATCGACCGGTCACACCCGCCGTGAGCNAAAGCAATCCCTATCGACCGGTCACACCCGCCGTGAGCCCATCGTTGTGATCAGGTAAACGGAGTAATCCGAAATCAAAATCAGTGTATAAAAAACAGCTTAACAAATTTTATGAAACACATCAGACAGTATTTTATTGAAGAGACCTCAATCAGAATACAACCATAAGATCAATTTTTGCTGTTTAATGTACTTTGCTAAGCAGTTCGCATTCAGCTATACCTACATTGACTCCAACTTCAGGCACTGTGTAATTACCATACTGTTCTACAATACACTGTGCCTTCTCCTTGAATTTCGCTATGACTTCATCATCCCACCATTGCTTAAGGTTTCCAGATTTGTCAAACTGTCGTCCTACAGAAGGAAAAGCCATGCCAATCATTATTATACCAGAGTTTACACAGTCCTCTACATTTCTTCTTCTACAATGAAATTTAATTGAAATGAATAAAATCACCTCTATCATCGAAACCATGCGTTATTTCATGTCCTATTACCATGCCAATTCCACCGTAGTTAAGCGATCTGAAGAAGTAAAAATTACATGTAAGATCGTTCAACTTTAGAGCGCGTTCTGACACTTTTATCAGTATAGTGAAAAATTATCTTTCAGATATTGAAAACAAACACAGATTCTATACATTTACCTCGGATAACCCTTGCTGTAAAATGGAGGTTGCAAAATACCCGCAGGAAACACTGCAACAAAGCAAAGTTCGATTTTTGTTGTATTCTTTTGAAACAGTGAACTTTAGGAGTCTCGCTGATATTGAGATAGCAGACTTACTTATTTGATTTTTTGTTGAGCTGTAAAATGCATTCACTACTACCGGCGTGGTCGACCATCTGATAAAAAGATAAACAAATGTGTTTTACATTATATGAAGTTTAATGTTATTGTGATATACAGCCGACATAAATTTTGTTTCTAAAAGAAATCATATCGTACATGTGCCTAGATACATGTATATATACTAGTAAATACATCGTTTTAAAGTTTGAAGTTATAATAAAAATGATAATATTAGCATACTTATTTTTGTCGACAGGTTCCCGAAGTTTATTCGAGTTGCTCCAAGCAATCGAACGAATGTTATTCAAAACATTTTCGAAGTAAGTGTCTGACGAGAAAGCGACCTAAGAATTTAAGAATAATTATTTTAAACACACAGTTTTTTCTTAATGTAATCCTGAAAATTAAAGAAGAATGGTTGAAAAATATTAGTTTTGAAATGTTAAACGCAACTTACTGCATTGTAGCTTTCGTCTAATGCCGTGTCATTCAAAATAAACGGCGGGTATCCTATTTTCTCTGCCATAGCATCTGTAAGGGAATCATGGTCTACACAAACTAATAAAATACAATGATGTGCTTAAAGCTTTTATTAATAACGAAAGTCAGAATGATTTTAAATTTATTCATATTTTTTACCTTTTCTTTTGCTACTGTTTCTAGTTTCTGATCCACCAAATGGACCTCTTCCAACAGGTCCAGTAAATGCTGACCCTGATATCGCTGTTCATATTCCAGCGCCCTTTTAATACAATTCAGTAGTATTAAATATTGGTAGGAATTTTCTTATGTGGTTACACTAGAGGTGATCTCCCGATACCCTCCCGAGGTCAAAGGTCTACAATAATCGAGGTAATGCGTTAAATTCGAACTAGTAGAAATTAGAGATCCGCAGCCAATCTAACCGAAAAG
Organism: Ostrea lurida; assembly: GCA_903981925.1. Lineage (NCBI taxonomy): Eukaryota > Metazoa > Mollusca > Bivalvia > Ostreida > Ostreidae > Ostrea > Ostrea lurida. Next base: position 2,467 of record CAJDSM010019412.1, read on the forward strand.
TCTCAGATCGAAAGAAATTCGCACCATTACTTATTTGATGCAGAAAGCTTAGATAAAGTAAGATGAGACAAGTGTAAAAATAAAAATAATAAGTTATACTAAATATCATAATTGTGCCAAATATCTATTATAAAACAACAATTCTACAGTAATTAAAAAACTTATACACTTCATTTGCTGCAGCGACTCTCGAGATGATCCTTGACAAAACAATGACATAACAAGCATTCCCGATGTTTGTACGTTTGAATAGTATGCAGTCCTCAATCGTACCTTAGTATCCACGAACGTATATTTTTAATTAAATGTATTTACGTGAGAGAGATGGCAAATCCATTTCTAATCCTCATTCATACATTATGTGCGATTAAACCAATGATTTATATCTACACTTGTAGTATTGTAGGCCGAATCATCCATGTAACTCTGAGGTAATTGTAACAGCGGTTCATCTATAACCTCATATCCATGTAGTTGCAAAAAGCAGTTTAGGGAAATAGCACAGTTGTCATTAAGAGTTGATAGTAATTAATGTAGGAAAGAAAGGTTACCTAAAAGCATTGAATAAGTTACTATTATTTGCGTTCTGGGTGATAATTTATCTCATTATACAAGATATTACGGGCATAAAACGATGTCTTCTTTACTAGGGATATGATATTATTTTGAAAGATTTAGTTTAAGTGTATATTCCAAACCAATATAATAAAATATCTTACAAATTAACTAATAATAATTAACATACAGTTCAATAGAGATACAGTACTCAAATTCTATTTTTATAACGAGGTATGGGCACAGACACACAGATAAAATGCTAGTAGAAATACCCAGTGGATTTTACTCTAAGGAAGCTGTTTAACCGTCATCTGTGTTGTAACAATTCTTCACCGTTCGTAGATTGATCTTGGGGTTGTGGTTATCTGGGATAAATGATAAATAAATAATGGTCATAGCATATTCCTGGAGTGTGGTATACATGTGAAATGAAGATCAATATAAAATTAATGTATTAAACAAGTTCCTTATTTTGGCCACATAATGTCCAATTGATTATTTGAATAATAATAGTAAAAATCTGCTGCAAAAGAAAGGCGAAGATAACGAATAGTTGACAATCTCGGATCATGTAAGTAACCTTAAAAACAAAGATGCTCAAAACGATGCCAGAAAATATTATTTCAATGATGAGTTCCTAAATACTTACGACATCATAGATCACACCGACGGGGACCATTTGTGAATGTACAAGAATCTACCAGTAGGAGGTATGGTAGAAGTTCCTCTACCTGTGCGAATACCAAGGATTTACGAACCGGCACCTATCCCTCTGAGTAAGTACTACATTGCGTCCTTTTGTCACGTGCTAAACACGTGTATTCCACAAAAAACATTGTCAAACCTTAGTTAAGAATCTGCATATAAAATGGTGACTTGCCAGTCAATTTTCTTTATTGTGAACATGGAGATAACGGTGGTGTCAGGCTGCGGCGCGTGTGGTGTGGTACTGAGGTGGGTGGGTGGGGAATTGGTTAATTATTGGTCCTAACAAATGCTATTGAAGACACGTCAAGAGTGTGTTCTGTGGTGATTTTGATCAACGACAGTTGTGCTGAGATAAATACTTAGATAATGCGATGGATGATGCTTCTCAGTTATGGTGTCATGCTGAGCATATAAGTCGTATGCATGCCGGATCGCCAGCTTACTGTTCCATCTCCAATCTATTGGACTGTTTTAGATATGTGCATGCTCAGGATGTTTGAGTACTCGTGACGTTAGCATTGTTACTAACGAGAGATTTTAGTACATAGTATAAAATAATCTCGATGCAGATTACTATGGCTGATAATATTCTAGGGTAGTCTGTTTGATACGATCTAATGGAAACATAGACCAATATGTACGCGTGGCTAATTGACCTCTCATCCTATGCTCATCGTAACCTTACGTTGAGTCGTACGATTACTTTATGTAGTGCTAATTCTATCGCGGCTGAAACTCCAAGGGAGATCTCACTGAGATGTCTTTCCGATGCTCTGAGATGCCTTCAGGATTTGCCGCCGAGTACATTTATGACATGTCAGACATCGATAAGGCTGAGTCGATATTTTTGGATATTTTCGAAATAGTTTAGAGCATAACAGGTGGCCTGAATTCACTTTTACAACCCGACGCAATACTCTACATCCTAACTTGCATTGCTTTGGACATATGTGCAACTATGCATTGTCTCCGATTGTTTTCCTGGATTTTCCGTCTATGCGTAAAAAGAATTTATTTTTTTTTTTTTAGCACAGTGGCACTTACAAGATAGAATTAGAGTTTCTACTAGTCAAACCTTATTTGATTTACTTACCACACGTTCGGTACTGCTTTTTTGTTTTGGGTGGGTTTTTTCTTTTTTCTTGACTAACGCGCCAAAGAATCAAAGAATTGATGGATCATAGTATCGTCTGGTATTAATATCCTCTCACTCTGTGGTTCTTAACAATCCTAGTATTTAGCCATACGGATGTTCTTGATCAGTCGTCTGCGCTCGACCCAGCTAGATCGACAAATATTGTCTATTGTAAAGTTTCAGACTTCACTAAATTATGGCTCCGATTGAAGGACTGACCAGTACTTGTGGTTCATTGCCCACTGTTGGCCATTGCGATAGGTCACCTGGGCCAACCACCTAGTTCTCTCCATAAAAACTTCTTCACGGAACAAGGTCCTCGTTCGTCATCATCATTGCTGACAAAATGAAACAGTTTAGCATTAAACACATTAAACCCAAAGCCATAATAAAATAGCACAAATCAAATAACAAACAATATTCTTGGTTTGTTAAAATATAATCTCGGTGCCAGGTTTCGCTCTCATAAACTGCTGTTTGTAAAAACCGACGATTGCTAGAATAAAAAAATGCTGTAAACTTATCCTATCTCGTCTCATTTTTCCCCCCATCGAAATACACTTTTTCATTAATGTTCATAACCCGGGTGTTCATAACTTTAAACGAATCTTTAAACAAAACATGTCTAAGCTTAAGACGTTACAATTATACTTGTGTAACAGTATCAAAGCATAAGAGGCACTGCTCAACCATTTAAAGTGTGATTATGTTAGTAAACAAAGTTAAGAGACAGAGAAAAATAGCTAAATGTCCTTAATGACAAATAATAGTAAACTATTAATGCCATTCATAAATTCAAGATGTTTTGTTTTGTGAAACATTGTACTACAAATATGTATTGAATATGAGATAACAATGTTGACCTTTCTCTCTTACTATATAATAATGCCTGCAAAGAGGACTTAACGTCGTGGGAAATTGTCACCCTTGAATACCACTTTCGTTGACCGAACTAGGGTTATAGGTCACAATGTGTTTTCAGAGGTGACCAAATTACGACTGGGAACCCTCTTACTTGCAGGCATATTTTATATATTAATACTTAATCTTCCGATATTACATAGATTTCTAATGTCAACTTTTTAATCACAATTCCAGACCTATGTACTGAGGTTAATTATCTATATCTTTTTCGTATTGTCGACGTCATATTTTGAATACTGTACCTATTATATTAACTATAACGTCGACATAGACCACTATTTTCGTTTAAACTGGTAACGACATTCAACTGTACATGGCCTAGTCTTCATTTGTGATTTAGCGACCATATATAGCTGATTTAAATCAAGGTACAAACGATTCCGTTACCGAACTCCGCTTATGACACAGCGTAGATGCGTGAACCGTACCTGCATATAATGTTCGTCAGCAGTCAACCTCATGTTTTTATAGACTATTCACCGTTTGTCAAGCCATGTGGACCTGTTTTACGTTCGGACGCACACACTGTGGCGACATATTGTTGGACACTTAAGCGCATGGTAAGTATCCTTATAATCGTAACTTAGTTTGCAATTTTATAGTGCTACTATGTCACAACCATTTTGATAAGTTTCACTATACGCTAGGAAAACTGCGAGTTCACCACGCGAAACAGTTGTAATGCCCTCCGCGGGAAGACAGTTATGTCACACGGAGAACATTAGTAATGCTTTCTTAAAATTAGCTAAATCATTCCGCTGCGTGGCGTACCTCACAAATTTCTGATATTAATAGTTCAGCAGAGTGCGACGTTAAGGTCCATAACGTCCAAAGACCGTCGTGTTTGCTACGTACACGTAAACAAAACAACTGCAAATTGAAAAAGAGTTCACTGACAGGCTTTGCGATTTTTTATGTAGGTCGATTTAAATTGCGGGAAGGATAGATAGTTTGATGTGAGGAGGCTGAATTCTCAAACACGAATTAGAAGTAACCCAGATACAGTTGTAGCCGTTATGAAAAGTTTTGCGACTGAATCTACTGACTATTGTCGGATTTTATACTGCACACTCACACGCCGCTTTTCAGGAAATTCTAAAGTATTGTCTATGGATGATGAGAAATTCGGGACGGGGAGGCATTTTCTTAATGTTCTTTAATAAACGTAAACTCCTATGGTTTTGTGCAATCAAAATTTATTAGACAATGCTAACATATATTTACATTGACTTTCGTTTGGGCGAGATCTTAATTACCGGAATATTTTCCCCTCGATAACAGGAACGCCTGTGAGTTTTATGGTCACCCTCTGCCTACTCGATGAGTGATCATACCTCAACGTCCTGGTCACTCGGATGATAAAGATCCGTATGTCGCCCTCTAAGTCTCTAATCATATGTAATATTATATATCGTCATGTAAATACCTTATTCGATTGGATGATATCTATGATCTTTTGAATAAATATACTCTCCCCGCTGAATGTTCAATAACCCCGCTGCCCAACATGTGTGTTGATATTAACGGATCACACATTACTTGACAACGGAGTTGATATTTAAAAATGACTTTCGCAATTTATTGCTGGTACTGAGTCCCTATTCTAGTGCTGCATAGCCGCTCCGGTAAACGGATGTTGTCAATTATTAAATCAGCAATATATTGGCTCTGAATATCCATATGATTTAAGCTAGCATTTCTCATTTCGTGCAATGTTTACTTAGTCAAGTTTTGCATACAAAATGTTTAGTGGCTACGTTAAGTTTTGCGTCCATATAATTATCATCCAATCTAGAAAGCTTTCCATTTCGTTAGGGCCTGATGGGCGTGCATTACTCAGTACGTATTGTCAATTTGTATCAAACCAGTTGCTTTAGAATTTTGTAATTCATGACATTTCCAGTATCACATAATAATGAATCTTGTGCAAGAGAGGGTTAAAGTGGATGGAACTTGTTCACCCCTTTGTAAAACCACTTGTTAACCTCGGCTTTAAACGGCCCGTTCGAAACAACTGGTTTTCTTGGTGGGGTGACAATTCTATCATGTTACCTCTCTTGCAGTCATTATTATATATTATCGAAGGGTTTCTCATCCAATTCTTCTTTTTCCAAGGAGTGGAATCAACAAGATTTTGCTATGATAAGTTACATGAAAGTATAATATTATAGAATGGCATTGACCTTTATTAGTCATATAATTTTGATAGTGACCTTTCGCTTCACCGAGTAGGAAGTCTCTATCTTGTATAGTCAGATTCATCATTTCTAATGTAATAGTGTAATCATTACAGACAGGCACACACAACAACAGTAAGTCGTCTATCATCGATGGCAGAGATACGATAGCTTTAAAACTTAGATTATACTTGCACAATTTAGACATACTAACTCATTTCTCAATTTATCTATCTATAAGAAATCAGTGAGCAAATATCCGAAGTCTCCTGATTCATTATATGATGTTTACGTCATTTCAGAATTTTCAAGGTCAAATAAGTTCACTCTTCTTCATTAGCAAAAATGTACAGTAATTGTTGACCGAGTTTTATATGATGTTTTGTGCAATATTTTAATTTTTAAAAAATACGCATTTCTAATGTCTTAATGTTGATAATGAAAACTACGACAAAAGAAAATTGGTTTTTGCATGTTTTTAAGAATGTCATACTGGTCGAATGTTCTGGTTCAATTTCTGGGACACTGAACATTTTCTGTAGCTTTCAGTCACCATGGAAGCAATACATCAAGCATTAAATTGTTCTTGTTTCACTGAATCCACCAATAAACTTTGTTGACATTTTGATTGATGTTCCTAACGATACTAGTAAATAGAGGGCGCCAATGGCTTTCTTGGCAACACAAGTGGATTGAAACAGGAAACATTTGCTTTGGTATAATTGCTTACCCAGGTGTGATCAAGAACTTTCTTAGTTAAGAAAAACATTCTTCTAAAATATCATAATTGTTATTTCGGAGATTAACACGTCCAAAATGAGATTTGAGCATTTATATGCATAGAAATGGGGAAAAAAGTGACCACTTACATTCGTTCACACAGGACCTGTAGAGGTGCTTGGCTTTCTGGGTGGCCTCAGGCTCCGTCCTTGTCACTGGTTGTTCAAGTAAATCTATAATGCACGTCCGTAAACAAATTGCGCACGAAACAGTTCTACATGTAAATAAACTAAAGATGCATGAAATAGTTCTAAGTGTACCAAAGGTGCAATAGACAGAAAAAGATAAGACGCGTTGCAATTATTCAGAGAAAATAAATGCAGGGAAAGGATCTTAACCTGAATTTTACGTACTAGTATTTAATCAAAATTGAGTATAAGATGCATTGAAGTATATTAGATATACAACATCTAGGACGGAGCGACATGTACATTTATAATGAAGTTTAAAATTTTACAGGAATCTGCATCTCCTCGGGTGAGCAATGATACCATAACCTATTGTTCATATATGTCTAGGTCTTACTGTCGGGCATTGTATGAAATAAGCACAACACATCATGTTCTTTAAGAGATTTTTGCTTTCATGAAGAATGTGGGAAACAAATCTGAATGATTAATAAAGTAAACCCTTAATTGTCGAGGCTTCCATCTTGTCGTCGAAATCAAGGATTGGACAAATATACATGTATTAAGATCCTAGATGGTTAATTGATGATCACGTATGCTCATGGTCTTTAAACTATTTTCTGTAATTTTCTAAACCCCTCTTTTGAAATCACCCTGATCTTAAGGTCATGGTTTGTATAAACGTGAGTATATATTATTATTGGTATTATATACGGGTGTTTTCATGTAATATTTGCAATTTATGGTCCAGTGAGAGTTGTTTTTCAACACTCTATATTCATTATTTGTTAATTATCTCCCCTTGGCAAAAGGAAGGTTCCTTTATTTTGAGCACTTATGAATCTCCTTTACATTTGGATGCGTTGCGCCAAGTTTGGTTGAAATTAGCCTTACATTTACTGAGAAGATATCAAAAATATCCAAAGTTCACTTGAGCTTAAAAAAATAATGCCAGTCAGATCTCCATTCATTCTACAAGACGCATTTTTCTACTGAATGGTGTAGATAATGTGCAGTATTGTGTTTATTTGTTTTATGAAAAATGATAGTTCAGATTATATCTGAGATTGCTACTGCAGCTTTACCACACACATTTAAGCGTTCATGTGAGTAATTTGAGGAATTTGAACGGTGATTGTTTTTTCTTCATATAAAGAGAAAACAAATCAGCATATCTAACATCTATTTACTGGGACGTTTTTGATTACTTTATCTATTATTTTTGGCAGAAGGGGAGAAATAAACAAAATCAGATTTATGTCACAAAACAGTAAGAGAAATGCAAGAAAAACAAAGCCATTGATCTACAGACGTCAAATATAGGTACTCATCTCAATAAAAAAAAATACAGAAGTTCGGGAAACCATGCTTAAAAAAACGATACACATTGCCACTTTGAACTCTGGCATCCTTGATTCTTTAACACTGTAAATACCATCTGCAGAACTACGAACATGCAGCAGAAGCAGGGTATTTGTGAAATAGTGCATGTCAAAATAACGCCTTGTCCTTTAATTAGGTCAAAATTATCGACAATGATAATAGCATATGAAAGATTGTTCGATATTTGCTAAATAAAGAAGGATTATAAATCGATTTTCATGTGGACAATCTAAAATATTTTAAAAGTGTATCTCGTACGTCAAAATTGAAGCAGATGATTATAAATTCATACATTCTTTAAGCATGAAAGTAATTCTGTGCATTCAAACATTCTCAATGTATTTATCAATGAATCCAAAGTCATCGAGATAAAGAATCCCAAATAGCATCTTCTTGCGTCACCCTCAAGATAAAATTAATGTAGCAATCAGAAACGTGATTTCTAAGTGATCGGTTCAATTCACTTTTTTCCACACGAGATGAAAGCCACACTAGAAAAAAGAACTTTGTATAGAATGATTAAATCACAGAAATCTTCATTTCTGATAACCATCAATCCTTTAAAAAAAAAGATACTTTTCGCGATCTTATTCATCTCTTCGTCTGCCGTTTGATTTGATTAGAATATTGGTATTAGACAGAATTGCATCTATCTGTGTGTGTGTGACACCAAGTCTTGATCGTATATCGAGATCTGAACGTAATTATATCCCCACACAACGAGTCCCCTATAAATGAACAACGACACAAACAATATTGAATTGTCAAGATTTCGAGACGACCTGTCCCTTCTTCAGGACGATAAGATATTTACATTGGGATGAAAACGAAATAAAACTACAAATTACATGTAACACTGCAACACTGCAACTAAACTACAAAACAATACATGGCAACAACTAGCTCTTGAAGATTAGTCACATATATATTTGCAGAGTGCATAAAGAAAATAGGAGAGAAAAACTAGGGTCTATGTATCGGTACTACATTGTAATTACTGAACCAGTTGACTATGATTATGACCTTAACTTTAGCACTTAAGGTCTCAATATTTTGCCGTTTCAAATATTACCTTTTCCACATAAGCATAGTCAAATATCCATAATAATATACTATAAAATAAGATATAATTGTAAACTTTCGACAAATGTGAACTTTTTGCATTTTTTTTAAAAGTTTACGACCATAACGCATTAAATTCCGTGTGACCCTAACAAAAACATCAACGAATACATTCAGTAAATCTACTACATGTATCAGCAAAGAAGATACTACCATTCACATAAATCATTATTTGGCAAAATAAATAAATAATTAATTATAAAAAAGAAGAAAAAATGGATCTGGCAGTTTTCTCTCGCCACTGTCTATAATATTATTTTAGTTCTAATAACAAAATAAGTTACTTAGCCAATAGCAGTAATTAACAAAAATGTTCAAAGAATTATATACTTCTATGATGTTCTATGAAATTTTGATACACAGTAAACTTCAAGATGCATGTATCAGGAAACCTCTTCCCACAAACTTTAGGAGTGAACACCTTTTAATCAAACTTTTGTGAATTATTAATCACAATTTTTTTTCTTCCGTTTTTATTATATAAACCAAGGTATTCCACTTAGTATAATATGATACATCATACCTTTTAGAATAACTTGCAAGTCGTCACGTAATTTGGCGAATGTGTTGTAACCTGACCTGTCTTCAGGAATGACGTTGATTTTATTCCATGATCCACAAGCATATTCAAAGAAATCATCGCAAGGATCAATATCCTGTCTCATTCCCCTCAAAAGTCGAGAAGCTGAAATTGACAAGTCATCTACTTTAAACACTCCGATTCCGAGGAAAACTGTAGTTAAAATTTACATTTAAAATTACTTACAAGCTTTGGTAATCCTGTAAATTTTGCGTGTTTTGTTTTCAACGATATACCTTATTATTTTGACATAGATTATTGTTTTGCCTCGGACTAGAATGTCGTTCTGTCATTGATGGAAACGCGTCACGTGATTGCCGTCTAAATTTCTTTAGACGGCGAGTAGAAAAAATATAGACGGCAACATGGCGGACATTACGTCTTTTTTGTATTGGAACTAACTTTTCGTCATACCATGCTGTCTTCATTTGGTCCTCGACAAAACAAAACACTTATTAGGTTTGTTACTGTCTACAGAAATATGTCGGGTTGTGCAAGTCAATAAAAGGCTCGACTTCGTCTCGCCTTCTATGGAATTGAACAACCCGACAGTCAGTAACAAACCTAATAAGTAATAATATTTGTCTTCCCCTTCTAAAGTATTTCTTTTATTTTATGATTAGTGAGTTCACCANTTGTCTTCCCCTTCTAAAGTACTTCTTTTATTTTATGATTAGTGAGTTCACCATCATTGTCCAAGTAATACATGTTAGTATTAGTATCTGAATAAAGTATTCTCACATTCAAATCTCACATTGAAGACGTTTTAAGATGCAGCATTACGTATGAGAGGACATGCTAGCATCATTGCAGTAAAACGAGCATGGTCTAGGATTTGAATAAATTAAGAGGTAAATTTCATTTGTGAAAATACATGAAAGTATTGCGGGTTTCTTAACGCGTTTCATTAAAAGTATGCCGGTGTGAAGCACTGCAATTCATGCCTTCATGGATTTTCAAAATTGAAACCTATTTCTACTTTCATTTTTGTCGGGATTCCCAGCCATCAAAATAGACGCTCTATATTTATCAAAATTCATACGCGCATTCTTCACATCTGCATCACATTCATGTTGTTTGTTTGATTGTTTTTGGTGTTTTTTTTACATCTGGTCGGGAATGTACCCGGTCAACTGAGACGTAACCAGCTGTTGGCGAGGCACCACTCAGCACACGAGGCCGTAGCAGAGGAGGTTCTCTAACGTAGCAACGCCTGACGCGACACGGGACCTCCTTTTTGAAACTCCGAGAGGACTCGTGATTACATGTATCACCTCTAAATGCCCGAGGGGGTAGCCGAAAATATGAGCAATCATTACTCATTGTTTATGTTCTTATGATTTGACGCAGCGTAGCATGAGCGGCTCCAATTCAAGACCTCACGGTTACGAAGCGAACGCTCTACTACTGAGCTACATGTACCCGGTCACTGCAGTTTATAAAAAACATTTCAAATGTATATAAAATCTAATGCAGTTATATATGGTGGGCAGCAATGGCGATATCTTGCAATTAGCTTTATCAAGTCGTGCTGTATCTGATATGGTGATTGTACAGCTGACAGTCACTTTGGTATATTTTCTAATTAAATAACCCTTTGAAATACTTCAAAAACTAAAGCGGTATAAGGTATCAATTTCTAATTTGCAAAAAGATTACAATCTTTTCCGGGTAATACGATTTTAATTAAAAAGTACAAACGCTATTACATTCTGTGATATATTCCGTATTGTTTGATATTCCGGATATAAGTTGATGAGAACCTTTTGGGGAAAAAAGTTGTACATGTAACTTAATTTTCATGTTTATTCAAACATATACAATATACACATGCAATTAGATCAATAAAATGGCAAAAATAGATGCATGACAATTCCATTTATTTGGTGCGTGTTCTGGTAATAATTTGTAGACGGAGCTTACAGGAAACACAATTTACGTTCGATGTGATGAAAATAGCATCTTTGCCTTTACATTCATTCTTTCGCGGTAGATACATGCGCAAAAATTGGACTCCCGGAGGAACAACGAGTTTACAAACAGAATAGGCAGACTGATGATTCGAGTGACAGAACAACAATGATATCTTATGCATGTATCAAAACAGGAGCACCAGCGTAACTGTATATACATTCTTTGGTTAGTTATCGGGTATGAAGGCATTGCAGAAAAAAAAATTCCTAACCCATGTAAGTGGACTATGATTTTTGGTCTGCAATGATTGCTTGCATTCATCACCGGATAAACCAACAAAGAAGACATTTTATTGTTTATATGTTCATATTTCACGTATTGTTAAACATATAAACTAGATGTAAGTTACTATACATATTATAATGTTGACCATACTTACTATCCTCTGTGCTACGTTATGTATTTATCAGTAATCACAAAACATTTGATTCGCCATCTTGTGACGTAGTGTCATAATATGTAGTGGGCTACCTTAATTCAGCGTGGAAGTGTTGCAGTTCATACGACTTGTTTTCAAAATAAAATCTATTTCTAAACGTCTTCTCGTATGTGATCAGCTAGACTTATAATAACCTGGTTTCCCTTCCCTGCTTAGTGTGGCTTTGCATTGCCAGGACTACATCCTTTGCCAGGGAAACCAGGCTATACATCTTCAATTATTGAATTTTGCTGACCAAGCTAACTGCTTGTGTCAAAATTAAATATCATTAAGGAGGACCCCATGTTGCACTGCAAGAAGGCCTGTAGTACTACACACATACCAACATATAACCTGGTAGCAGTGTACATGAAGATAGGTGTAGACAATGATACTTATACTTACAAGCCTTCACGCATTCTTCCGTCAAACAAATCCCGTTCGTAGACGCATCTTGTTTTTGATGATTTGATTTATCGCTTTCTGAAAAGCAATGCATATTCAATGATCTTATAATACTGGATATTTTACAAAAAAAATTCCACCAAGATCAGAATCGGATGTTACATCATACCTCTTGTGGTTTCTATGACGATGAGAATGGTTGTGACAGCTATACAGATGAGACATATAAAGATTAGGATAATCTCAAGTGGAGTCCTCTTCCTATTCCACCATGGTTGATTAAAGTCATTCTGCGACCTACAACGCCAGGAGTTAATATAGTAGAATACAATGCTTTGCATGACTTGTGAGTGATTTGACCTTTGGCTCTGTAAGTCCAGGCCTGGGCTGATCTCTGGGTAATGTGGAATACTGTATTCACAAATAATTTCGAAAGAATTTTTGCTAAAGTCACCATAATGAAAAGGCGAAAATAAGAAAGTAATCAGGGTGCTAGGAGGAGTAAGGCCATCCCTGTCGACCGGTCACACGAACAGTGGATCAGGTGCCTAGGAGGAGTAAGCATCCCCTGTCGACACGTCACATACCTCGCCAGACGCCTATGTATTTGATCAAGGTAATACGGAAGTTAATTCGTGAGTCAAAATCAGTTGTATGACGCGGCTTAACAAGAACTTAACAATTGAGCTTCTTTAAGATTTCGTCGTCTTTCTCTCTGTGTGGAAGCAACTGTTAATTATGTTCATTTTGTAACAGAGGGCTAATCACGGCTTTTCTTGATATGTCACCCTATCTGTGATGATATGATAAAGAAAGTAACTGGCAAAAGCAATGGGAAATTCTGGACTGTGAGGTATCATCACCTCTCGTTTAAAGGCTTGCTACACAGATACTTCCCACGACCATCAGGGGAGCATTTCTGACCTTCCGTGCGCTACTTTGATATTAGATTACTGCGAATAATTAACTGGCAATAAAACACGTTTGTGTTATTTCAGGTGAAGATTATCTATCTGTAAACAATGGGCGTGTGGATAACATCACGGTTAATTTTAGTTCCGGGGATAAGAACGCTGTGGGATAATCTTATTAACTGTTCCTGAAAAAAGTGACCATAGGTAAAATGCAAGTGGGGAGGTAGATCATGAAAATAAGGGAGGGGCAACGTCCTAAGGGTG
>CAJDSM010019413.1:0-13734 GCA_903981925.1 Ostrea lurida
TTTCAGAGAGCTACAGTTCTGCAGCTATCAACATGCAGGATTGTCAATTTCAAATATTTAATAATAATATCGATATTTAACAGAGAAGAAGAAAAAAATGATAATTAAAGGGGGCGGTGGTTATATCTAGTTTTACACACAGCCAAAATTGGGATAGACAACTCGGTCCATTTTGATTCAGATTGGCGTAGCCCCACGTGATACGAGATAGAATCGGACCATTTGACAGGCGTTAATTTCACACACTGTTACAATGATCATGCATGATGAGAATGGCATCATTACAATTTGTAGAAAAAGATAAACCTTGACAAAAAGGCCCATACAAAAGACCTTAATGGTCACCTAGTAGTGAGTAACACACATAGTGGGACTTAAAAGTTGTTTGCAGATGGATCTTTAAGACTCTTGAGTCAGTGAGAAATGGAGGGCCTTATTTGTGGTAAAATAAGATATTTGTCCCACTGCCACAGAATGTATTTCACAGACATTTAGGTGGAAATTAGCCATCCACATCTCGGAGGGTACAGTGTTAAATAACTTATTGAAACTGGCAAGGGCTACAATAAATTCCCTGGGTGACTTATAGGTTTCTTAGACATCAGACTCAGCCACTCTGAACTCTCCCCATAAACAACAGATGTTTAACAGCTAAGCCAACCAAAGTCACACAAACAAAGGGACTGACCCACGATTTTACTCGAAAATTTGTGCATATTTCTCTCACTCATTTTCATTATCTAAATATCTTGTTGTGATGTGAATAAAGTCAAATTTGTTGTGAACATGCAGCATCAAAATGCATTAGAATTATAAAAATTGGCTAATTTATATCTTTGTTCTCGCTGATATAAACACTGGTAAAGAAGCGAACTAGAACAACTCTTTGGGTTGGCGGGTAATTGTGCGAAAATCGGACCGATGACTATGGCAAATGATAATTCCTGGATTAATCATGTTATTATATTACTCAGAATGCGGAGACCAGTTCTAAACGCTCTCACCGGCTCGATCCGGAAAGATTCCCATGAGGAGAGCAGTCGCGAGGAACTTGCTAAATAGAGTTAACGTTAGAAGAGTGATCATTTGGAGGCAGCTTAGAGCAGTCAGCAAGCTGCTCTATAATTAACGTTAGGAGCAGCACGCAAAGCTGTCATCGCCGACCTGCTTCTAGAGTGACACTTGCAAGCAGTCGATGGTGGCTAAGACGCGAAGCGGTTCATCTACGCAGGTCAAGACGTGTTCTAAGTTAACGTCGAGCGGCTCATAAAATTAGAACAGTCATTATAGGCGTTTGGAAACAGCTCTATAGCCTGTTCTCGTGTTATTTTTCTAGAGAGGTCAAGAATTAGATGGCTAGCCATCGTAGTGTATATAGTAATGTAAGTTTGGAAAGCTTTTGGAAGAACGTTGACCATGTTCATTTTTAAATATTTTGTGGGCACGGTGAAAGTGGTCAAGTATTAGTTGAATATGCCTGGTGAAATTTGAATTAGACTGGCCAGTGGTGTGAACTCATTAATGACAGTAGAATTGTTAATTTAAGAAACAGTGTGAAAGGTGAGCTTTGACTGTGGTCAAAATAAAAGTAAGCATATTGACAGAATCAGACGAGGCTGTAAAAGTTTCACGGTTGTGCTCCATATTGGAGAAATTTCCTATGTATGGAGATACGCGTTTAAATGGTTCCATTGAAGATCAACCGAAAGCAAAGCCGAAGACGTAAAATTTTGCAGGAGAGTACAATTAGTAGGACCATTTTCTCTTACTTATAGTTCATTCAGACGGCACGTATATGCACTGTTTTAATAGGCAATTCAATCTGTATAATACCTCTCCATTAAATGCTATTTCAAATTTGTTGCATGTTTGTGCGGGTTTTGTTTTTTTTTATTTATTTTAAGGAATTTCAGCGACAAAAATATAATTAATTATAATAGCTTTCTAAGCGAACTTGGAGCCCAGTCGTGGACCTGTTCTAAGTGACACTTAGAGCAAAGTCGTGGACCTTTCTAAGTGAGACTAGAGCAGTCGTGGACCTGCCTCCTAAGCGATACCTTGGACAGATCACAGAGACAATACGCTCTAAAGAGCAAGATCAAGCACATGAGGCTGTTCTAAGTTTATAACTTGGAGCTAGTATACATAGACCGTTAACCATGGAGAATCTCGTAGGAGCTAGCTCAGACCAGAACCCATGCTCTAAAGTGAACTTAGAGCAGTTCATTATAAGTCTGGTCTCTTTACGCCACTGCTTCCTAAGAGAGGAGAACTGGTCCGCATCATAGGTCACAATGTGGAAATTTGTCATGTTTTTTCTCTTTACTTGTTGGTCTTTTTCCAGCTGCAGAACCGCCACATAATGTTGCGCAATCGTGGTCAGTCCCTTTAAAAGCCTGACACCAAGGCGATTTTTGATCAAAGGATTTTTTCATTTTTTGATATTAAACATAAGAGACTAACTCATTTCAAATCTACAGTTCAATTTTGTCTTTTTGGAATGCAAGGAATCATTGAGAAGCGAAATAATTTATGAGCCGATAACTCTTTGTATGATAAACCAAAGACTCGGAGTCTTTTTATCATGGATACAAACGCACGCATTTGGTATGATGTTTTATGCGCTGAACATTACTGTGTGCGGCTTAGCAGCTGCGAAAAAGACCAACAAGTAAAGAGAAAAAACATGACAAATTTCCACATTGTGACCTATGATGCGGACCAGTTCTCCTCTCTTAGGAAGCAGTGGCGTAAAGAGACCAGACTTATAATGAACTGCTCTAAGTTCACTTTAGAGCATGGGTTCTGGTCTGAGCTAGCTCCTACGAGATTCTCCATGGTTAACGGTCTATGTATACTAGCTCCAAGTTATAAACTTAGAACAGCCTCATGTGCTTGATCTTGCTCTTTAGAGCGTATTGTCTCTGTGATCTGTCCAAGGTATCGCTTAGGAGGCAGGTCCACGACTGCTCTAGTCTCACTTAGAAAGGTCCACGACTTTGCTCTAAGTGTCACTTAGAACAGGTCCACGACTGGGCTCCAAGTTCGCTTAGAAAGCTATTATAATTAATTATATTTTTGTCGCTGAAATTCCTTAAAATAAATAAAAAAAAACAAAACCCGCACAAACATGCAACAAATTTGAAATAGCATTTAATGGAGAGGTATTATACAGATTGAATTGCCTATTAAAACAGTGCATATACGTGCCGTCTGAATGAACTATAAGTAAGAGAAAATGGTCCTACTAATTGTACTCTCCTGCAAAATTTTACGTCTTCGGCTTTGCTTTCGGTTGATCTTCAATGGAACCATTTAAACGCGTATCTCCATACATAGGAAATTTCTCCAATATGGAGCACAACCGTGAAACTTTTACAGCCTCGTCTGATTCTGTCAATATGCTTACTTTTATTTTGACCACAGTCAAAGCTCACCTTTCACACTGTTTCTTAAATTAACAATTCTACTGTCATTAATGAGTTCACACCACTGGCCAGTCTAATTCAAATTTCACCAGGCATATTCAACTAATACTTGACCACTTTCACCGTGCCCACAAAATATTTAAAAATGAACATGGTCAACGTTCTTCCAAAAGCTTTCCAAACTTACATTACTATATACACTACGATGGCTAGCCATCTAATTCTTGACCTCTCTAGAAAAATAACACGAGAACAGGCTATAGAGCTGTTTCCAAACGCCTATAATGACTGTTCTAATTTTATGAGCCGCTCGACGTTAACTTAGAACACGTCTTGACCTGCGTAGATGAACCGCTTCGCGTCTTAGCCACCATCGACTGCTTGCAAGTGTCACTCTAGAAGCAGGTCGGCGATGACAGCTTTGCGTGCTGCTCCTAACGTTAATTATAGAGCAGCTTGCTGACTGCTCTAAGCTGCCTCCAAATGATCACTCTTCTAACGTTAACTCTATTTAGCAAGTTCCTCGCGACTGCTCTCCTCATGGGAATCTTTCCGGATCGAGCCGGTGAGAGCGTTTAGAACTGGTCTCCGCATTCTGAGTAATATAATAACATGATTAATCCAGGAATTATCATTTGCCATAGTCATCGGTCCGATTTTCGCACAATTACCCGCCAACCCAAAGAGTTGTTCTAGTTCGCTTCTTTACCAGTGTTTATATCAGCGAGAACAAAGATATAAATTAGCCAATTTTTATAATTCTAATGCATTTTGATGCTGCATGTTCACAACAAATTTGACTTTATTCACATCACAACAAGATATTTAGATAATGAAAATGAGTGAGAGAAATATGCACAAATTTTCGAGTAATCGTGGGTCAGTCCCCTTTGTTTGTGTGACTTTGGTGGATTAAAGGCTGTTAATCCAATCCCTGTGTCTGTCATACGGGAGAGCTCGTGAAACAGGTAGCTGACAGTCTGAAATAGTGCTCATAAGAAAAACTATTAAGTCACCACAGGGAACTCTCTCATTGCTAAGACACTGTCTTTGCCACAATGTTTCAATATAGGCTTAAATTTAAAACAATGTATGGCCACTCACGAGATGATGGATGGCTATAATTTCCAACCTAAATTGTCGTGTAAAATACCATTTCTGCTCGCTGGAGCACAAACTATCTAATTTTACCAAATAAGGCCCTCATCTCTCACTTGATCGTGACAAGAGTCATAAACGATCCATCTGCAAACACTATTTATAAAGTCCCCCACTATGTGTGTTACTCCACTACTAGGTGACCATTAGGTCTTTAATGTATTGGCCTTTTTGCAAGGTTCAATTCTTTTTCTTCACATTGTAATGAGATTCTCGGATCATCTACATCATGCGATGCATCGGATTATGTACACAGATTTGTGTGTGATGGAATTAAACGACCTTGATTTCAAATGGTCCGATTCTATCTCGTATCACGTGGGGCTACGCCAATCATGAATCAAAAATGGACGAATGTTGTCTATTCCCAATTTGGCACTGAGTCAGGGGATAGATTAAAACTAGATATAACCACCGCCCCCTATTAATTAATCATTTTTTTCTTCTTCTCTGTACAATATCGAATATTATTTATTAAAAATATTTTGACAGCATTGACATCTCCCGAACATGATTGCATAGCTGCAGAACTGTAGCTACTTCTGAAAAGAAATATCGGGACAGATCAGAGCAGCCAACAGTTCCACTCTTTAACTAAAAACCTATCCATTTAGTAGCCGCACGTGTAACCGTCTGCCGTCATGATTGAGGCGTTCTACGTTGTATTCCATGCATCGACGAGCCATTAAATATAATATCTAAAATCCTTACATATTCGTACCTAACATGCTATTGTTCAAACATTTACCTTAAAAGTTTTATTCAATATAAAGGGCATGAAACACGTTCTTGATCTAGGGAAAATGCATCAAATATTTTAGATTTCCATGGGTTTATTGTATTACAATGCTCACTTTAGTGATTTTCTAATCGGTCTATGTCAAAAAAGTCCATGATGCAGTTCATTACTTTGGGGTGATTGAAATATACAAGAGAGACCCGATCAGCTTCTAATAATCAAAAAATTCTTACTACAATGGACTCTCAAAACAAGGCTCGAGTCTTGTTTTTTGTGTATCACTTCCCTTATAAAGATACTTTGAGACTCCACAGGGGACAATTACCGTATAGATTTTCACAAAAACAAAATAGAGCATATACGAGAATCACTAGGAGACTGGTTTAAACTTGTGTTCGAATATTCAGAGTGATGAAATATGCCAGAAACTCCAAGTAGAATTATGAAACAAATATGCTTTAAAAATCCACGGAACGCATAATTCTCAAGGCATATTCAACTGGTATGTAAACAAAAACACATGACATCAAAGAGCCATAACGACTTCTACTCGGTGATGAATCATGTAAAGTGCCTCGTATCCTCAAATTGGGCTCGTATTTTTCTTCGGAATAAACAACATTTTGCACGCTTCACAAACATGATATTGCCACAGAAAGGCACGATTAAAGATCACTAAGTGAGCACTTGTAAATCATTTAAAATGGAAATCTAAAATTTGAAATTTTTAGCTCCAAGAACGTAGTTCCATGCCTCTCTTAAAAGTCACCCATAGCGACCTGTAAAGACTCACAGTACTTTCAAAATAAATTATCTGCTTATGTTCCGCGACGGATCACAGCCGACTCGTTTAAGGTGTGTCCACAACAATTCGCGTTGACTCTCCGCGATTGGGTCACTTCAAATTATTATCGTACTGTCTCAGCCTTTTTCATAAACGATACTCCACATAGGTGAAGGGTAAAATATCACGAGGTTCGGTTGCGAGGAATGGTTCTCATCAGAAAGTATCGTTAGTTTTACCAACCAACTTTATATACTCTTTTTCCCTCTCATTCATCAATAACGTGTTACCTATAATGGGAGTAGGACTGATTACCTTCATAAGAACACTAGTCAAATTTGGGAACTAAAGGGAAAATACCGACGAAAGAGCTTGTATTGGCGCGAGCTCAAAACGGAGTCGACCAGAAGTACTTGGAAAGCGTTTTGTAAATAATATCAAGTAGAAATTAGCTATAAGAAGAAGATGCTCATTCTAAGTATTATAACCTCCAAAAAGATATAAAGTTCTGGAGAACAGCGTTTAAGCAATGGCATGGACGCGAGCACAATCGGATAAACGCGGTCTACAAAGTAGCTCTCACAGATGTTCACCCAACGGACGACCTCCACTTAGGGCTACGTCAAGAGGGGATGTTAGAATTACTCAGGCGCTATCCCTTCGTGCAAGAGAACTACGACAGACAGCGATTCAACTAACAACCTACCAAATTAAATATGTATGGTACTCTGGGGTAATTGGACGAAAGAAAAGCACAGAGTAAAGCACTACATTAGCATGACGCGCCTGACCTCACAGTAAATAAGAAATTTTGTGTTTGTCTTTAATTATGGGTAGTATCCTTCAGACACATTTGATGCACCTTTTCAACCGATAAGTTTTTTTTGATAAGTAACTTATCGGCTGGCATATTTCTGCCCACCACTTTGTCAGATCTTTATGTCGACTTGTTTCTTCATATTTTCCTTCATTTGGGTTTTTTTCAACTCTGATGTCAGAATATTCACGTTGTTCTTAAGGATATTGCAATGGTATGAATAAGCGGTGATTTCATTGCCTACGTTTTGTGCATCCAGTTAGACACCACCATATTTTTACTGCAAAGTCATCACTTATTCACTGCGAATACCAACGACGAAACGTTGTACGGAGCACCTCTTGTTCTCTAATGTCGATATCAGGGATAAAGTTCGAGGTCATTGTCGCCCAATATTGAATTCCATATTCATACACTTACTTTAAAATTATCGATGAGTCTTCATTTGAATGCACCCTACTTACGAACTAGATTATTTCTCGGCCGTATGGTCTGTACTTAATTCAAACATGCACGATTACCTTACTATGCTACTCGCCAACAATAAAAGCAATGAAAGATTCAAAAGTCGCCCTAGTTTCTTGCACGACTTTATAAAAGATGATACTCTGTCTGTACAGTCGATGGCGCAAAAAAATTCTGACAACAATGTCAATTTCTTTGCAAATAGATGAACAATATTTTGACGAACTTGTTCTCTCATCAAGATTCAACCAATCGAGTGATTGTTTATCAATTTATACATGTGTACATATGGACAGTAACAGTCTTAATGTCAATAAAGGAAATATCATTATATCGTCGATACATCAAATATAATTGAGCTAATTAATTAACTTGTTCGCTTTTTGGTGAAAAAATTCAACGATTTTCACGATATTACCCTATGTCTCACTCTAAATGAGCAATGGGTATAGGTAAATGAGAAGTTAGACCTGTTACGTAATAATAACTAGATATCTCCAAGTTCACCCAATTGAGAGGTTTGATACAGCATGTACTATACGGATCAGGCTCGTGCTCTCCCTCGTGACTCCGCATATGTATAATTGTAATAGCATTACACCACCAAACCGAATCTAATAAGCATGGAACCTCTATTTTCGCTTACCCCTTTCTGACCAACTCTAATTTCGCTTAATACTTACCAACACCAAGAGACATTTAGGTTAATAGTTTAGGACTCGTCAAGAATCTATACTTTCTGCTATGTAAAAGGTGCATATAAAGATATACAACGACAACCACAGGTGATCATGAAATTCTCGTATGAGGTTATATACTAAAAAAAAAATACAACATTCTTTTCACTTATATAAATAAGGAATCATTTCCCACGAAAACTTTGCTTTTTTGAAAAAAAGTTCCAGACTGATCTTGAGCAGACGAACAAACTTAGCAGTTGTTGAACCATTTATTTCACGACAGATGAAAAACAGTCAGCTTTTTATCCCCCGATGTGTTTTCATTAGGTAGCATCAGACTAGGACATATAAATATTAGAACGAAGTATAAACATACCCATCCAGAAAACCATCTGAGCGACCACGACGTAACATGCAAGATGGAGCGGAGAGTTATCTAAGAACCCAAATGAGTGTAATAAACAGTTAATTAAAAGTAAC
Source organism: Ostrea lurida (assembly GCA_903981925.1). NCBI lineage: Eukaryota > Metazoa > Mollusca > Bivalvia > Ostreida > Ostreidae > Ostrea > Ostrea lurida. The sequence continues at coordinate 8,552 of CAJDSM010019413.1, forward strand.
ATGAATATAAATTTTTACAATAAATATCCATCGTCTCAATCTAAGTGAATAAAATTTGATTAACATCCAACTATAAAAGGGCAAGTTGAATTTTTTTAAATTACATGTATTACATTTTCATATTCTTGATTATTAAAAAACATATCTTCAAAAGAAGTATAAAGCTATGCAAAGGCATAACAATGACAATCAAGTAATCAGTATGTTATAAATTGAACCCCCGCAACGACTAGTTTTTGACGGACGTCATGGTTATATTGGAATTCATGCCATGTCCGTCTGTCTTGTACTGTGTCTGTTCTGTCTGTCACGTCCTGTTCGTCTGTCTGTAGACCAATGATTCATTTGTTAGCCGGGCATGTTTCTAAAGAAACACACATGCACGGAAAATTTCATAGACTAATATTTGTATACACAATTACAATACCTCTTCATGACCGAACTGCACAGCTGGATACTTTCTTATCTATTGGATTCTTGGACCAATTTTTCTAATACGATTTACAAGGCGTTCTCTCTCACCTATCCTATGCACCTATACTGACATTGTCCGCGGACATGTTCTAAGTAGAAACCGTTTGAACGGATTTATTTCTGAAGAAATTTGTGCTATACAACATATATACCTCACTCTATTAGGAATGAAGGATGATCGCAAACCTGCGTTATTTTCATATCTTTAAAATTGGTAAGCGAGGTTTTTCACTTCGATCTCACAGGCGCTATTTTCCAGTATCATGGACTTAGGAAAATTTTGATCCGGGCATGTTCTAAGAATAAACATGTGCAATGGATTTTTTCTGAAATTTGTACATTAATTAATTACTATATTAACTGATTGTCAGCAACCCTAGATGGCTATTTTACACTATTGATTGGACAATTTTTCTACCTAATCTTATATCAGCCCTTTTTTTCCTCTTATAGAGTACTTAGTCTACTGATTTCCGAGAATGACCCGGTAAAATAATATTCTTTACATGAATTCAATGACCAAGAGATATTGATCTAAAACTTCTGTAAATGCATAATCTTGACAATAGAGAGCTTATAAGCATTGATCGCATATTCTGATTTTGTAATTCCATGAAATACTATACAAGTTATATAGAAATAAAGGGAGGAGGTCCTGTTTGAGTTGATATGTAATTTATCAAAAACAAAATATGTAAGAGGACATGCTAATTTTACAAGTGAAATACCTAGTTGTACGTTAATATACACACCTATGATATATATAGGATGAATGTACATACATGACATACAACAAATAATATTCTAATAAACTCTCTTCCATTTTCTGTAGATAGGGGAGTGTGGAGTGGGGGACAGAACGAGAAACCTGCTGTATAACACAATGAAATAACAGGTTTTGCACTAATTCCTATTTTAATAATGTAATTCTATTTGGCTATATAATGCATATTATCCCTCTACACTTGAGTAATAACCTCATGTAAAAATGTTCTCTAAGAGTAAATTTGAAATTGATTCAAACGAAAAATTTTTCTGCTATAAAGATACCAATTTCAAATTTTAAAAACTATAGCAATGACCAAGATAGACATCTTCCCTTCTGGTAGGTAATCTGAGGAAAAGTCTGGGTTCTATTCTACTATGAACAGAAGTTGCGCGTCTAAAAAGCCACAAAACATATGCAACAACATAGTCAGCCACCGCAGAATAGAGAACTGGCCGTACCAGGTTCCCACGAAAGACAGAGAGTCTTCTAGTTATTCCACGTGAAAGAACCTATATTTTCGACATAGTTAAAAAACGGATCATTGTTTATTAACGCATGAGATAAAACTTATAACGTCAGTTCTATCAAGTTGACAAAAACCTAGATACGTATATCGTTTTCAATTTCAAATGACAACCAATAAAGATAACTACTCGAAACAAGAAGCACATGTCTCAATTAATGATTGACATAAAAAACAGGGAAATGTATAGTGAATAAGATAATACATTACCCAAAGAGGAATGACAATATTCTATACAGGAGTATAGCGCGGTGGCGAAATCTATGACCATAGCCTCGGTAGCGGTTTTCCTTTGCACACCCATCTAGAGGCACCAACTGTGCAGGTTGGTGATATTAATTGTTTAATAAATGATGTGTAATAGTAACTGATGATATTGGTATACTCGTACTGGTATGTTTGGTGTATGCACCTCAAACGAGACCCACAGACGGGTGAATTACGCCAAAAGTTCTATCAACATGGCGTGAAATTTAGTTATGTCAAACTACGTACAAAAGCCGATTGGTTCTTAATCTAAATTCGCTGCCCCTATACTTGGATTTCAAATATGGTAACATGAAGTCAGAGTCGTGCGTATACAACCAAAGAAAGCTTTCCTGATTGTAGCATGGAACCAACTAACATCTACGTTGAGATAACTTTTCGCGTCCGCAAACTGACATTAACAAACATAATCAGTCTTTTCAATCAAAAAGAATTCGATTAGCAACAACAACTCAGCGGCGAACAATGTCCCAAAATATTCATATATCTGAGAAATTTATTACTTATGGCACTATAAAAGATAGAAAGTCAGTACATGTCTTGCTTCGAAGTTTTAAGAACAACCAAGGCGGAAAGAAAAATCATGTCGTGTTATCGCGATTGAGAAAAAATGGGAAAGCAGTATAAAGAAAATATGCCAAAAAACTAAACAAAAAAAAAACATAACAGACGACAATAAAACCAAACAAACAAGGTGCAACTGCCATTCATACCAAAAACGATGAAGAATTCAAACATAAACGAAAAATAAATTATATCGCAAGTCCGTGATGTCCAAAAAATAAATGAGATTTTCAATAATCTGGCGAAATAATGTCGACTTCTTTATATTCGAACATAGAGCAACAAGAAAGGTTGCTCCCGTAAGAGGCGTTTAATACACTCGACGTTGTTCATGAATAGATAGATGGAAATAACAATGCCTTCCGAGATAATTGGGCAGTCGTTAAGTAGGCATTATCATCGGAATGGATTATGTTTCTGAACAGTCGAATTAAGATCTGACAAATCTGAAGCAATAAATATGCTGAAAGAAAGAGCCAGACCGAAATAAAAGTATTCTGAACAATGTCTGACATGAAATATCATCTGAACAACTCAATGGACTGACAGAAAAATATGCAACATCCTGAGATAACTCACTTCTGATTAGGCTATACAAACATATTTATATATCTTTCTCCAATCTAACTGAGTATGAGTATTCTACAAAAGTACAATTATTATAAACTCTACGTTCCATCTGATCATCACTCTATTGTTTAATGTGAACCACAATATGGCGATTTAATCTATATTTAACAATCCATTCAAGTAATTAATATGCAGTTATTTATTTCAATGGTCAGTATGAGAATCTCTGGATGTTAATGGTATATTATATCAGCAGTGGTATTAGAGAATAAGCTAAAATATACACTGGCGCTTCATATTGATAGCCCATAAATTACAACAGAAACTAAAAAATCAAATAAAAAAAAACAAGAAATATATTTTAACGCTCATGTTACTCGATAAGTCCTTGGTGAAAAAACTCACACGGCTTCGACAGCCATCAGGTAAAGACACCCCTGATTTGTTTCAATCATCCAATTTTTTAGAATAACGACACCATTACAAATAATACAATAATGATATAGAGATAAACTGTTCGAAAGTCTTGTCCACATATATAAACCTCCGCACCCCACCGGAAGGAGAAAATAAAAGTGGGGGGGGGGAGAGGAGCGCGCCAACTAATAGCTCATACCAAAATCATATAGACGGAGAGGACGTGCCAGACAATGTGATATCGCAGGGAAACCCCCACCCGTTTTCAAAAAGTGATACAATGTAATTCCTTAAAACTTATAGAGAAATTGCAGGTACCTTTTCAGACATAAAAATACATAATATCCTTTCCACATGTATCACCTTTATATAACTCAGCTAATCGACTTAGTCCAATGGGAACTGGTAAAATAAACAAACATAATGCCTCCTATTGTGTAAGACTTTATCAGGAGCTTCAGTTTCAGCACTCTTCAACTGGAGCAAAAGTACGAAGGCATAATTGCATATAATAATTGAGTACCAAATTAACTTGAAGTAAAGCGTTACACTTGACACATATTCATCTCGATTTCTTCAACACTATGCAATAAATGCCAGCCTATAACATTAAATTACGTGAAAAAGTGAGGAAAAAAAGAGGAAAAAAAGAACGCTAGCACAAAACGACACACCTCATTCCACAGATCGACAAACTGTTCATACTTAAAATTGGCTTTCATACTAAATTATTATAAACCCAGTCAATGAATAGCGGGTCCAAGGCCCCCCGTTTCAATACTTATCTTTTTATACATTTTTTATAACTTTTTGAAGACAAAAGAAAAGAATGGGGCGGGAGGCGGCTCTTCGTAATAAAAGCGAATCTCAAAAAACCCCCACAACTAAAAACACCCCCCCCCCCCCCCGCCCCCCCCCCCAACGGTACAACGCAACCAAACCCCAATCCCACACTCTCCACTCACACAACACACACACACAGCGCCTCAATACAAAAATAAATGTCCCTGCGTGATCTATGGACTACAATTACATAGCATAAAGTAGAACGCGTCAGGCAAGCATATAAAAACAGAAAAACATTGGACTAAACCTCGAAGGACTAAAAGAAAGTCACGCCGAAGCGGGCAGAGAGCCACATTCTCTCTCAACGGGCCGAGGGGCGATTCACGCTATCTTGCCGATGCTCCACTAATAAATACCGGCCATACAGATTGACGTCTCATGGATGTCCGAATAGAAGCGAATAACGCACCACCTTCCGCATCAGACTACCTCCGAGAAACAACGGGGACTTAAATAGAATCAGTGTAAGATGCCCGCTAGATCGCAGCAGGAACACGGCCTGCGTACTTCAAAGTTGATCTTACGAAAGCTCAATGTAGCCAGGGCGACCAGCCCGGCTTAGTTAACAACTTCTTAGAGCTTTGACATAGGTAAACTGTAGTCCCATTGCAATGAATGAAAAAAATATTCTCGCGTTGAGACGGCAAGAGCAAACAAATTAAAAATCAAAATTACTATTTGGGTATACATGGAATAAGTATTCTTACTCCCTAATAAATGAGCCCACAATTACATCAGTGAACAGTGCCTGCC
>CAJDSM010019414.1:0-15660 GCA_903981925.1 Ostrea lurida
ACACTAACGCATCTCGTTTGTTAAGTCCAGCGTTCGTCCCTGGGTCAAAAAATTTATCATTTGAAGAACATGCTTGTTCTGTCATTTGACATAACATTGTGTTGTCAGACTTAACTATTCATCATTTTGTTTTTTACATATTAAAAACAATTGTACCCCCAAATAGTTCACCTACTGATTCATGCAAATTTTCAACAGTTTTATTCAATGTAAATTTCAATGCTAATATCTCCGATAGGAAGTAAAACAAATCAATTTAAAAGTAATAAACATTTTTTTTCACAGCAATCGAAAGCCTTTTGGATGGTGTTTTGGCTGCACAGTAGATTTACTCTGTCTATTGCACATATAGTGAAAATAAGAAAAATGGACTACCTGGTCGGGATTTTCCGGTCGTTTACGAAGTCGATTGGAAGACCCTATGGGCTGTCCTGTGTAGCATGGGTTATCGCAGCCTGTCATTATGGACGTGAGGTAAGGCTGTAGCTTTTTGGTTCAATACCATTGAATGATATTTATTTTTGAAAATTTCCGCTCAAGCTTTGTCACTAAAAAAACTAAAGAATTATTTTTCCAGTTACATTTAATTCTTATGTAATCCTTATGCTCTGAATTGGTTCAATTTTCAAGTTTGGAATGCAAGTTAGTTTTTGTATAAATCTGGCTTGGTATGGGGACATACCACATCGACAATTAGCAGCCCGACTAACCTTTTTTTGCAATTTTTCAACAAATTAATAAAAGCAAGGGAATATTTTGTAGTTGTTGTATTAAATTCTGAAATTAAATAATAAAAGACTTACTCTAATTTTGGCTGCATATTACGAGTATAACCTGGTTGGGTCGTTTAACGCTTTTATAATCCGCTTTGCGGAGTCATTCCTTAAATATACACAAGGGTTGTGAACTGCGACGTCACATAGCGGGAAATCGGGAATAGATTTTACACCAATACATGGATATAGAGGGGAATATCCCTTAGGAACAGCAAGGTCATCGTTAGTCCTACTGGATTTTGAGCATCCCCAAGTTTGTTTGGATTCAATGTCGGTTAAACATAATCCATGGGCTAGGTTTGGGGTCATGATTGAAGGCCAAAATTTGTCATGAAATGAACAGACGCGGTGTAAAAATCTTTTGTAAAACAGGACTAAGATAAGCATCGTGGAGCATTGGTTGGCCCAATGGGCCTCTTGTAAACAGGCACTGTTCAATTCATATGGAGATTTATCAGACTTTAGCGAACATATGACTGAAAGCAGGGTTATGAATATTGGAAAAATACAAAAGATGATGTTTTGCATTGTCCCTTGCTGTACGCCAGATATGATCTGAATGTTGGTTCATATGAATACTTACCACTTGCAGGTATCATAAATTCCAATCTTGTCTTGGAGTGGGCTGGTTCCATCTGTCCAGAAGTCCTATGCCGCTAAATCTTGTACACCCCATTCTGATGATCGATTTACGTGTTTTCAAAGAGTCACTCGTGTAAATATTGTCTGATTAGACATTTGTAACGTATTAAAGAATCATTTTATTGTTTATCAATTCAATAATATCTGGATATTTTATGCTTCAATTTGGTTTCTTTTTTTGTTGTTATGCTGACACGAAATTTTTTTCTCCTAAGCCTTTCCTTACAAATTGAATCATATTTATGGGATAGGCGTCTTTTTTTGGACCAAGGTTATTTAGCAAAGGCTCAAGGTTCCCCGGAACAATATAACGTTAATATATATGGGAAAGTTCCATATCGAAGAGGTAATTGGGAAAATTAACAGTCAATTGACTTTCAGACAAGGTCATTTTGTAAAAAGTCCAGAATTACTAACTGAACCATCAAACCTTATATTCTAAAAAAAACCCATCATTTAAACAATATTGCAACTAATACTAGTACCTCTACATAAGGAATTTCCAATTTTAACAGTTTTTAACACAGATATCGATCAGCATATCAGCACGAATGAGAACCGCAAGTTGAGACAAATGGTTTACTCAAGGTCCATTTAGAAAAGGTCAAAGGCTACTCAAAAATATACTTTGGTTGACAAAGTTCCTTGTTTCAACAGGTAATTGATCATGTATCAAACAAAAAGGTAACAAGCAAATGACCCATTCAGCATTAAAGGTAACTCAAAAAATATAATCCTTGAATTGAAAAAGCCTTTCATTTTTACAATAACATTTCAATTTTTTCCAATCTGTCAAGGTCATTTTTGCACATGTATTTTAAAAGGAAAGAAATTTCCTTAACTTTCAAATGTTTTTGAACAGGTTATTGCTAACAGGTGCAACGAATTTAACCGTGGTGCACTCGGAAAACCGAAATTCTGGTCGACCAGAACCGATTCTCGATTCACACTGCAAATCCGATTCGGTTTCAATCAAAAGAAATATACATGTGTACAAGTTAATCTATCACATACTTTCAAAATTTTTAAAAAATCGCTTCTGGTTGGCTAAAAAGGTCTATTCACACTTTAGTCAACTAAAAAACAAGATGAGGGAGCGTGATGGACAACCAGTGCTCAAAGATCCTTCAAGCCAATTAAATACAAAGAGAGGAGTATTTTGGTTCTAGATAGGTAATAAAAGATAAAGAAAACATGTCAGTCCCCTGATTATTTCCTTGGGCTAATGATTTGGTAAATCCTTGTATAAGTGTTAGTAGTGGTTAAAATGAACCACAAATAAAGAGAATATCACCATTCAAGAATATCACCCACCTCTGAGCCTATCTTTGCAAGATTGTATGTAATCAAACTGGGTCTCTGGTATCATAATCAATTTCTATAAGTTTTTAAGTCTGAGTTAATTGTTATTTTGTTTTTGTCACTTAAATTTTTAATTAAAGGCCCTAATTCATATTATCTGTAGGTTTTGGAATAATGAATGATTATGTTCAAAATTTCCTTTTCAAATAATTTCAACGAAAATAATCGAATCAATGTCAAAAATTCGAAAATCGAATCGAATCCGAAAAAAAATTGTGAATCGTTTGCAAGCTCTACTTTGTCGTATATGTATGGCCAATATTTAGTCTATTGATCACACTACTACAAATAAGTAGTTTGGCAAATAGTTTAAACAAATGTCAATCGAGGTCATTTCCGTAAAGGTGAACGTCACCCAACCATGCAAAAATCGCTATTTTCACAGTTCTTGATCATTGTGCGAGTTTTTGTTTAGATAATGTAAGATGTACGTTTAAAACTGGTTAAGGAATGCAATTCAGGAAGCATCATCCCCATTTTGCACACCCAAACCCTGAATCGTTCAGTTTTATTGATTTCCTTTTTACGTAGTATTGTTTATAAATATAGAACTCATAGCAAGGTGCACTCTATAGTAATCTTGGGAAAGATTACTCTATGTTACAAGATTTATTTATCCTTGGGCATACCGTGGTGACATTTATGGTGTCTTTCGTGGCAATCGCTGGTCTTTGAGCTCCTTTAAATGGCCCTTTGGAAAAGATAATTCGGTGGAAGAAAGTGAACACGTAGATAATAACAACCGGACTATATTTTGCTTTGATTCTCTGTAACTCCTCTGAAAGATTTTTATGCTCCCAGAACTTTGATTCGGGGGCATAGAGTTTTGGCCTGTCTGTTTGGTCCCGCCAGGAAAAACTTCAACAATTGCCAAATAACTTTTAAATGGTAAGCTGATAGGGCTTTTATATTTTCATATGTGTATTCCCTTATGACAAGCCCTTACAACTGGTAACCCAAAGTTTGACTTCCTAACCTAAGACTTGGACTTTGTTACTTTCAAAAATGTTTAATATATTGGCCATAACTTTTGAATTGTAAGAGATAGACCTTTCATATTTCCATGCGTAATCCTTTCGACAAGCCTCTTCCACAGGCATGTAGAATCCGGGGCCATTAGTGTATCACAAACACATCTTGTATTTTGTAAAAGTTCATACATATTTATTACTCAAATGTTTTATCATGATATATATACATATGTACATAGAAACACATTGTATATATTGGGGAAGAGAATCCGACCTGTACTTGCGTAGTAAATTCAACATCTTGCTTATCAAGAAGAGAGGTATTTTAGTGGTGAGTAACGCTTCTATGCAATGGTGTAGAGGGGGAAATAAAATGCATAGAAATACTGACTACTGTTACAGTGCATGTGACCTTAACAATTGACGAAAAGGAGCGCAAGGAGGCTTCAATTTGACAAAATTTGCTGTTTAAAGTGCTAAGGTTCTGCTGAAAAATGTAACGTTATACCTTTGTAATATTGCATTATCATATCCTTTTTCAGATCTGTGATATTTTTACTTCATTAAATGCTTACAAAATTCAAATTCACTTCTCTTATCGTTATGGGTCTTAGCAGTGCATTCATAATCTCAGAAAGCACCACGCACTTGAATGGAGTACGATGCGTGACAGGAAAAACAAAATCATCCAATTTTATTACAAAATGTAGACTAATAAACATTTCCAGTTTCTAGTTCTTCGAAATGTGGATGGAATTTTCATGACAATAGTTAATGTTACTGGCAAGATCGATATACCAATGCACACAATGATGAAAAATTAAAGGAGTAAATACTTCTACGACATCTAAGTACTTGTGCATATTTCATAACTAAAATCTACATAATCTTACATATTTCATGAAGTATTTATAGAAACAAATGAAAGAGGTAGCAAACACGATGAGAACATATTTACAAATAATGAAGCATGTGATACAATGTTGTTAGAATATACTTTCCGTAATGATAGAAAAGTTTAGCACTGCCTTCCATAGTCACAAAAACAACGAAAACAACTTGTTTTCTCATGTCAATTAAGTATAACACAAAATATAATATCAACAAAAGTTCCAATCATTCGCCTTCTTATTTGCAATACATGTAATATATCAAACATCCGTATTACATGTATTGCATTGAACGTCACATTGTTTTTAAAAGGGTGACTGAGAAATGTCGTTGGAAAAAAATCCAGCCTGTTCTCCGTTAACGAAATGAATGATCTGAACGTGACCATTGCTTATACGCGTAAGAATTATTACACTAATTTAAACACAAACCGCAGATTGCGTTAGAATAAATAGGGGGGGAAAATACCCAAATGGTAAATATATATGAAGTATAGACGGAGAGTTGCTTGGACTGTACTCTGAAAAATTATATCTTTTGGTTATTTTTTTTATTTTCTGGTTCGATTTTTTGGAAGAGGGGATGTAGTTTTACGTTCCAAGTGAGATTATTTTATTCATATACAGACTAACGTTACAAGCTCCAAGTACAGTATCACGATTGAAAATGATTTGAATGGCTTTAAAATTTCTTATTCGTAATTATATTGAATGCACATCGAAAACCGATCGCAGTGCGCAGTATATGTAATAATGTACTGGCGACTGATAAGAACTTCTGTTGATTACATATTTGTCCGTCTTTCCATATCAATTTTGCAATTCTTGCATTTTCATGTGAATTACAAAACCCTCGGTAAACAGTCATATTGTACATAAGATTTAGCATTTATATAACATTGCTACACGTGGTAGCCAGGATCACCAAATTCGACATTTCTTAACCGGATTCATGTAGGAGTGCGCAGGACACCCAAAAACGTCTGCGAATTCAGGCATATTTTGTAGTGTTCCGATGACCCTAAAACAATGCGAAAAATATAAATAGTTCCCTTACTGAGATTTATATTTTCTGTAAACCAACTTTTATTTCACGATTCACCTGCGGCAATCTGGTTCACGGCGATTAATTTTCGCCATCGATCCTTTTCATTATACATGTACATATATTTGATAGACATTCAAGGACTGGTTCGCGACGCGAAATATTCGCGACGATGAGGTTCTCGCGAATTTTCGTGAAATTTCTTGCTCGCCAATAAAAGTTGTTTACAGGTATAGGCGTGTATTGAAAATACAAAACAGAAGGAAAAATGTGTTAGTAAAGTGTACCTGAATTTCCTAGGACTGGGAAGAGTTGTTCCCCGGATCCTAATTATACCACGGCCTCGCGGGCCGCATGGTTCCACCCACCATACCTGTTTAAAAGAATAAAAGCAGTCAAGAAATCATTTGCCCTCTAAATGTACTCAAAAGGTGGCTTAAGACAAAATTGGGTATCTATCAAAATAGGTACAAATCTTCCGAAATATACATGGTAAATTAAAATCGTAGAATTCATTATTCTTTCACTTGTAACAAGTTATTGATATCCTGATGGGCAGTACCACAATCAAGTCAGAAAAAATCTTCTATTGTATTTGAGCAAACACTGAATATGCGAATACACACTTCTTCCCGAAAACCGCCCTACCATTTTCCCATTTAGTGCCAAAAGAGTATGAGTGGATAGTGATTGCGAGCGTCATGTCCCAACGAAAAATAGAAGAAGAAAAAACAACTCCACCAAAAGCCTTGGAAAACCCACAATGAACTGAACGACTCTAAAATTATCTTCATGAATACAAATATGTACTATTGAGCCATGCATCTGGTGTAAGTTTTGGTAACCAATTTAGACAAGCGGAATGACTGTTTGCTACCAATCTGGTGGAACATGTAGCCACAAAGCTCCTTTGGGTTGTAACACCTTGCACTGTATTTGTATGTACATTGTGAATGGTTAGACGCATAAGGCCTCGTTGGTATAATGAATATAGCCAGAATTAAACTCGCGCTGATCCAAAAATATAAAAAGATTAAGCAGAATAGAAACTCCACATGTCATCTCAGCTGTACTGAATAAATATTTGATGTTTTAACATCGGCGACTAAAAAAATTCCCATATTGCTTGAGTATAGTTTGGTGTACAAAGAAATTCGCCGGTCAGTAAAATCTCTCTTCACTTTAGCGTATGCACAAAGCGTCAACCCACCAGGTATTGAATATTATCGTAGTTTCTAGCAGTCAACTTCTTGATATTTTGAATATTATAACTAGTAAAGCAATCATCAACATTTGCTGCGAATTAAGTGATAAATCACCCTCGAAGCTACGATATTTATGATATTGTTTAACCTACATTATTAGGTTAGCTAACTTGAGAAAAGTCTATGCAACTGAATAACTGTTGACGGAAACCTGCTTAAATCAACCAAATGTATATGAGTTGTCTTAAATCACTAGTGGCTCGTATGGTCTATAAACAAAATGAATTTCGATGACATTACCTTGAGCAAGAATTTTAGAAGAACAATTGTTTGTGCTCATGTGAGACAGGCCGGTAATAAACTGTCCGGTTCACGTCCCGCCACACCTCTCCCCACTCCTGTTTGATATTTATCCAGTTCTCATTAAGTCCATGAGAGAAATAACAGATAAAATTCACATGTAATACTCTCCGTTGTTTTTCCAAATCTATACAAGAAGATAGTGACAAAAAGCCTGTCACATGCAAATTGATTTACTCTATTTAAAAGCCCTTTCAATCCGTCCGTTGTTCGGCAATGTTTTTCTTCCCGGGTTATGTACGGCCGCTTGTAAACTGTTGAAATTTAACAAAAAAGTACATGTACAACTGTCATCATATGATTACTCTTCATGAAAAAATACAAACATTAACTTATAAAAAGGCCAAGATAACTACAACAATTGATCATATCGTAGTTGCGCCAAACAGAGATACAGAAACAAAGAGTTGGGTCAAATACACTAATATCTCCTGGATACACCAGAGGTGCGTCTAGGTTGCCTTACGGAGGTAGCAAAGCAATCCTCTATCGACGGTCAACCCGCCGTGAGGCCCAAGCGTTGTGGAGTTGCTACGGTTATATATCGTGTTTTAATTTTCATTAGAATCCGAAATCAAAATCAGGTATAAAGAAAACAGGCTCTCAAGAAATTTTTATGAACCCACATCAGACAGTATTTTTATTGAAGAGACCTCAATCAGAAGACAACCATAAGAATCAATTTTTGCTGTTAATGTATCTTTGGCTATGCATGTGTCGCAATTGCAGGCTATACCTACATTGAGTCCAACTTCCAGGACATCTGTTGTAATTACCTATTACTTGTTACAATAGCAATTACAACTTCCTCTCCTTGAATTTCCTATGATCATCATCCCACCATGCTTAGGGTTTCCAGAATGTCAAACTGTCGACCTACAGAAGGAAAATGCTCAATGCTCAATCTGATTATGAACAGTTTACGCAGTCTGCTGTACATTGTTCTTTTCCTACAATGCCATAATTTTAATTGAAAATGAAAAAAATCACCTCTATCATGAAACCATGCGTTATTTCATGTTCTTATTACCGATGCCCCATCCACCGTTAGGTTAAGCGATGTGCTGAAGAAGTAAAAATTACATGTAAGATCGTTCAACTTTAGAGCGCGTTCGTGACAGCTTTATCAGTATAGTGAAAAATTTTATCTTTCAGATACTGGAAAACAAACACCAGATTGCTAGACATTTATCCTCGGATAACCCTGCTGTAAAATGGAGGTTGCAAAAACCCGCAGGAAAACACTGCAACAAAGCAAGTTCGATTTTTGTTAGTATTCTTTTGAACAGTGAACTTTTAGAGTCTCGCCGAATGGAGATCAGCAGACTTACTTATTTTGAATTTTTTGTTGAGAAAAATACTGTGATAAATGCATTCACTAACTACCGGCTGTGGTCGACCATCTGATAAAAAGGATAAACAAATGTGTTTTACAATTATATGAAGTTTTAATGTTATTGCGATATACATGACCGACATTAAATTTTGTTTCTTAAAGAAAATATACGACATGTGCTAGATACATGTATATATACTTAGTAAATAATCGTTTTTAATAGTTTGAAGTTATAATAAAAATGAAATATTAGCCATACTTAGTTTTGTCGACGGTTCCGAAGTTTATTCGAGTTGCCTCCAAGCAATCGAACGAATGTTATTCCCCTAAAAAACATTTTCGAAGTAAGTGTCTGACGAGAAAGCGACCAAAGGATTCAAGAATAATATTTTAAACACACAGTTTTTTCTTAATGTAATCCTGAAAATTAAAAGAGAATGGTTGACAAGATATTAGTTTTTGAAATGGTTAAAACGTAACTAACAGCATTGTAAGCTTTCGTCGAATGCCGTGTCATTCAAAATAAACGGCGGGTATCCTAATTTTCTCTGCCATAGCATCTGCCTTTGGATAAAGGAACATAATTGTCTACACAAACTAATAAACATACTAATGTGTCTTAAAGCTTTTATAAAATACGAAATCAAATCATGTTCTAAATTAAATCATATATTTTTTACCTTTTCTTTTGCTACTGTTCTAGTTTTCTGATCAAGCCATGGGACCTCTTCCAACAGGTCATAAAATGCTGACCTGATATCGTGTATCATATTCAGCGCCTTTTAATACAATTAGAGTAATAATATTGGTAGGAATTTTCTTTTGTTGGTTTACGCTTACAGGTGATTCTCGATACCTCGAAGTTCAAGGGTCACCTTCATTAAACTTCGAGAGATCGAGGATTCGAAAGGTCGAAGGTCGAGTAAAATTCGAAAATTTTCTCGCACCCTCTATAACTATTAGTATGACAGATAAGATCACTAAGATCAAAGAACTCAAACACAGATGAAGAAAAGTAAGAAATTAAATTAAATTAAAAGCAGTATACAAAATATCATAATCTGGAACACAATTTTTACTGTTAAATACACATTTCCAGTCACAATTAAAAACTTACCTACCACTTCCTTTGCTCCGGCATCCGAAGTGATCCTGACGAACAATGCGACCTACAGCATTCCCATGTTGTCGTTGACATAGCTGATGCAGTCCCTCCATCGTGACCTCTCAGTATCGATCCGTATATTTTCTATAATAAAAGTATTACGTGAGAGAATGCAAATCATTTCTACCTCTCATCTACATAGATGTCGATATAAAACTGATTTATATCTACCTTGTAGTACTCTGTGCGAACATTCCTGTACTTCTGAGGTAAATTTGTCACCCGGTTCATCATAATCCGCCATATCATGTAGTTTGCCAAAAGCCTAGTAGGAAAATAAGCATTTGTCATTAAATTGCTAAATAATAAATGTTGGAAAGAAAGGTTTCCTAAACATTGAAATGAGGTTACCTATTATTTGCGTTCTGGATGATTTTCACCATATTACCAAGATATTCCGGGGCATATACAACGATGTCTTCTGTCTCAGGGATACTGATATTCGCCTTTTCAAAAATTAGTTTAAGGTATCCCAGCCAATCAAACTACAAATATACAATAAATACATCATAATTACATCATTAATGAGATACAAGTATCAAATTTACTTTTTACGAGGATGCAAACCACGATAAAAATGCTAGTAGAAACATACCCCAGGGATTTTCTCATGAAGCTGTTTAACCGTCATTCTGTTGTACAATTCTTCCCCGTCCCGTCGTTGATCTTGGGGTGTGGTTATCTGTGGGACATAAATGATCAATCTAAATAATGGTCATAGCAATATTCCTGGAGTGTGGTTATCTATGTGACATGGATGATCAATCTAAATTATATGTATAACAAGATTCCTTATTTTGGCCACTAATGTCCATTGATTATGATAATATAAGTAAAAACTGCTGCAAATGAAAAGGCGAAGATAACGAATAGTGATCAATCTCGGAAGTACCAAACAGAATGCAAAACGAGAGATGAGCAAACACGGACCTCTAGACACACCGGACGTGGGACCAGGTGCCTAGGAGGAGTAAGCATCCCCTGTCGACCGGTTACACCCGCAGTAAACTAATTGCCTTGATCACGCAAACGGAGTAATCCTTAGTTAAAATCTGCATGAAGAGCGGCCTAACAAATGCTATGAAACACGTCATACAGCATTTGATTCAACGACAGGTTGTGCTGGTAAACTAGATGCGATGATGATGCTTCATCGTTATGTGTCATTGCATAATCGTATCACCGACGCCGCGCTATTGCATCATGGTTTTATTGCACCCAGTGGTACGAGTAGATGTTACGATTGGGCAAGTAGTAAAAAACAGTCCTATGCTTATTCTATATGTATCGTATCTAATGAAACATTTTAGACAATATTATGCTCTTTGATTATCTAATGCTGAAATCATTTTGTGTGTAGATTTACATTGGCTAATTCTGTCTCTAACTCCACCATCTCTCTCATGTCTTTCCTTGCTTGAGTCTCATTTGCCCCGAACATCATTGCAACATCAACTGCGAATTTTTCGTAAATTTGAACATCCTCATCTTCAACACCACGCAAATAATAATCACGTGACGGCATTCCGAGTTCCGGTTGGTCTAACTAAAAAGAATATTTTATTAGCAAATGGCACCAACATATGAAGAGTTTCACAGCAAACTATTTCATTATTACAACGTTCGTTGTTTTTTGTTGGTTTTTTTTTTACTAACCAAAGAATCAAAGAAATTTGGACATATATCGGGGTATAATATCCTCTCACCTGTATAATATTCACATCGGAGTTCTTGTCGTCTGCGCTCACCCACTGATCGACAAATATTTTGTTATTGTAAAGTTTCAGCTTCACTAATAGGTCGATGAAGCTGAACTTGGATTCATCCCACTGTTGGCCATGCGAATAGGTCACCGGCCAACCACCTAGTTCCTCCAAAAACTTCTTCACGGGAACAAGTCCTCGTTCGTCTATCATTGCTGACAAAAATGAAAACAGTTTTAGCATTAAAACACATTAAACCCAAAGCCATAATAAAATAGCACAAATCAAAATAACAAAATATTCTATGGTGTTAAAATATAATTCGGTGCAGGTTTCGCTCTCTATAAACTGCTTGTTTGTAAAAACCGCGATTGCTAGAATAAAAAAAAATGCTGTTAAACTTATCCCTTCTCGTCTATTTTTCCCCCTCGAAATACACTTTTTCATAATGTTCATAACCCGGGGTTCATAACTTTTAGAACGAATCTTAAACAAAACATGTCAAGCATTAAAGACGTTACAATTATACTTGTGTAACAGGTTATCAAAGATAAAGGGCACTGCTCAACCATTTTAAAGTTGTATGTTGTAAACAAAGTTAAAAGACAAGAAAATAGCTAAATGTCCTTAATGACAATATATAACTATTAATGCCATTCATAAAATTCAAGATGTTTTGTTTTTGTTGTGTGACCTGAATACATTGTTTATACCAAATATTTATTGAGATATGATAAATGTGTTGACCTTGTCTCTTATATAAATAATGACTGCAAGAAGAGATTACAGTGGAAATTGTCACCCCTTGAAAACCATTGTTGACCGAGGTGTTAGGTCAACAATGGTTTTCAAGAGGTGACAATTTCCACTGTAACCCTCTCTTGCAGGCATTATTTATATTATATCTGAATGTCACGAATTACAAATTCTAATGCCAACTGTTCCTTAATCATAAGTGACCGTATGTTATGAGTAAATGCACATCTTTCGATTGTGACGTCATAATACTGTGACGCAAAAACATAACGTCAGACATAAACATTGTTAAACTGTAAACATTGCAGACTGGGAATGCCTAGCTTCTCATTTGTGATTTGCGACCAATAATGCTGATTTAACAATTAC
This sequence comes from Ostrea lurida, assembly GCA_903981925.1. Taxonomy (NCBI): domain Eukaryota; kingdom Metazoa; phylum Mollusca; class Bivalvia; order Ostreida; family Ostreidae; genus Ostrea; species Ostrea lurida. Next base: position 12,581 of record CAJDSM010019414.1, read on the forward strand.
AAACATCCGTTTTACCGACTCCGCTTATGCACACTAGAATGGTGAACCGTACGCGCATAAATTTCGCGCAGTCAACCTTTTTTTTAGACTATCACCCGTTGTCAAGCAATGTGGACCGTTGTTACGTTCGGATTTCCAAATCCTTGATTTCGACGACAAGATGGAAGCCTCGACAATTAAGGGTTTACTTTATTAATCATTCAGATTTGTTTCCCACATTCTTCATGAAAGCAAAAATCTCTTAAAGAACATGATGTGTGTGCTTATTTTCATACAATGCCCGACAGTAAGACCTAGACATATATGAACAATAGGTTATGGTTTCATTGCTCACCCGAGGAGATGCAGATTCCTGTTAAAATTTTAAAACTTCATTATAAATGTACATGTCGCTCCGTCCTAGATGTTGTATATCTAATATACTTCAATGCATCTTATACTCAATTTTGATTAAATACTAGTACGTAAAATTCAGGTTAAGATCCTTTCCCTGCATTTATTTTCTCTGAATAATTGCAACGCGTCTTATCTTTTTCTGTCTTTTGCACCTTTGGTACACTTAGAACTATTCATGCATCTTTAGTTTATTTACATGTAGAACTGTTTCTGTGCGCAATTTGTTTACGGACGTGCATTATAGATTTACTTGAACAACCAGTGACAAGGACGGAGCCTGAGGCCACCAGAAAGCCAAGCACCTCTACAGGTCCTGTGTGAACGAATGTTAAGTGGTCACTTTTTTCCCATTTCTATGCATATAAATGCTCAAATCTCATTTTGGACGTGTTAATCTCCGAAATAACATTTATGATATTTAGAAGAATGTTTTTCTTAACTAAGAAAGTTCTTGACACACCTGGGTAAGCAATTATACCAAAGCAAATGTTTCCTGTTTCAATCCACTTGTGTTGCCAAGAAAGCCATTGGCGCCCTCTATTTACTAGTATCGTTAGGAACATCAATCAAATGTCAACAAAGTTTATTGGTGGATTCAGTGAAACAAGAACAATTTAATGCTTGATGTATTGCTTCCATGGTGACTGAAAGCTACAGAAAATGTTCAGTGTCCAGAAATTGAACCAGATCATTCGACCAGTATGACATTCTTAAAAACAAAAAACCAATTTTCTTTTGTCGTAGTTTTCATTATCAAACATTAAGACATTAGAAATGCGTATTTTTTAAAAATTAAAAATATTGCACAAAACATCATATAAAACTCGGTCAACAATTACTGTACATTTTTGCTAATGAAGAAGAGTGAACTTATTTGACCTTGAAAATTCTGAAATGACGTAAACATCATATAATGAATCAGGAGACTTCGGATATTTGCTCACTGATTTCTTATAGATAGATAAATTGAGAAATGAGTTAGTATGTCTAAATTGTGCAATATAATCTAAGTTTTAAAGCTATCGTATCTCTGCCATCGATGATAGACGACTTACTGTTGTGTGTGGTGCCTGTCTGTAATGATTACACTATTACATTAGAAATGATGAATCTGACTATACAAGATAGAGACTTCCTACTCGGTGAAGCGAAAGGTCACTATCAAAATTATATGACTAATAAAGGTCAATGCCATCTATAATATTATACTTTCATGTAAAATACTTGATTCTGATTGGATGAGAAACCTCGATAATATATAAATAATGACTGCAAGAGAGGGTTACAGTGGAAATTGTCACCCCAAGAAAACCATTGTTGACCGAGGCGTTAGCCGAGGTTAACAATGGTTTTCAAGGGTGACAATTTCCACTTTAACCCTCTCTTGCAGGCATTATTATTATATTATACTGAATGTCATGAATTACAAATTCTAATGCAACTGTTTTGATCAAATTGACTAATGTACTGAGTAAATGCGCATCAGGCCTAACGAAATGGAAAGCTTTCTATTGTGACGTCATAATACTGTGACGCAAAAACTTAACGTCAGACATAAACATTGCAAAACTTGACTAAGTAAACATTGCAGAATGGGAATGCCTAGCTTCTCATTTGTGATTTGCGACCAATAATGCTGATTAATAATTGCAAACATCCGTTTTACCGGCTCCGCTTATGCACACTAGAATGGTGAACAGTACGCACATAAATTTCGCGCAGTCAACATTTTTTAGAATATCACCCGTTGTCAAGTAATGTGGACCGTTAAGTTTCCACACACTGTGGGGCGCGTTTGAACATTCAGCGGTGACAGAGTATTTATCAAAGATTTCTCATCAATCAGAATCAAGTATTTTACATGAAAGTATAATATTATACATATATTACATGACTTCGAGGGCGACATACCGGAATCTTTTCCCCGAGGTGACAGGAAGCCCTTGGAGTGTTATATCACCCGATGCCGTAGGCAGAGGGTGACATAAACACTCCAAGGCGTTCCTGTTACCGAGGGGAAAATATTCCGGTATATAGTCGCCCAAGAAGTCAGTAATATATGTTACAGTTGTATATAACATTTTTGAGAACAAAAAACAAGGAGTTTACTTATTAAGACATTAAGAAATTGCACCGTCCGAATTTCTCAATCCTCCATAGAATAACTTTAGAATTTCCTGAAGTTCGGCGTTCGAGTTGCAGTATAAATCCGACAAATCTCGGTCAGTTTCATCGCAAAACTTCTTCAAAACGCCACACTGGTTACTCTATTCGTGTTGTTAGAATTTCTCTCCTCCAAACAAAACTATCTAAATCCTCCGAATTTAAATGTAAAAATCGCAAAGGCTTCCAGACACTTTTTTCAATCTTGCGCTTTTTTTTTTACGTGTACGTAGCAACCGACGTTTTGACGTTATGAATTTCGAACCCGAACTAATTAATATGCAGAATTGTTGCACGCGAGGAATGATTTAGCTAATTTTAGAAGGCATTATAACTGTTTCCGGTGTGACATAACTGTTTCCGGGAGGCATTACAACTGTTTCCGGTGTGATTCGTCAGTTTTCTAGCGTACAGTGAAACTTATCAAATTTGTACATATAGCAAAAACTAAATACAAAAATGTATATAATACACTGTCACCCGCTGAATGTTCAAACCGCGCCCCACAGTGTGTTGGTCCG
>CAJDSM010019417.1:453-12171 GCA_903981925.1 Ostrea lurida
TATACATAACATATGTACATTGTGGCTATTCCTCACTGCAGCATCATTTCTTTAAAACTTACTGGTCAATATAAAGCACAATAGAATAGCACAATTCGTTAAACTGAAAACGAAACTGATTGGTCATTTATACCTCTTTATAAAATACATACAGGTCTGTGTGGTTCCTGAGAAAAATGTGACAAAAACTTTTGTAACGTCGACGACGCCAGACGACTTATGTCACCTCCGCTAACGCAGGCAGGCGACACAATAAACATCAGCCCTGCGCATGGACAAATAATGAATTTAAGCATGAGTATGCAGTTTTATAACCTCAACACATTGATATTCCCAAAGGTGAAATGATGTGCCTAGGATCTGTCGACCGATCAACCCGCCGTGAGCCTAAGTAGATATCAGTCTCTAGCCTATAATTAGTAGGAAACACGTCAGACAGCATTCAGCCTAATGACATAATAAGATCATTATAAGGGCGAAATTTAACCTAATTACATAATTAGATCGTTATAAAGACAGCATTTGACCTAAGGACGAAATTAGATCGGTATGAGGACAGCATTTCACCTAATTAGTAACATAATTAGATCGTTCTATGGACCGTAGAATTTATTGAATTCTCACTTTAACCCAGAATATCGGAACCCCTGGATATTTGTTAGTAGCCCGTCTCAATTCATAGATTATTCTAACATAGAATTATCTAAACGATTTATCACAACAACTGTACTGTTTCGGTTCATAACGCGGGATCAGAAAAACGATATGAACTCATGCTCATATGTTATACCATAAAAATGCAAATTTAGGTAGTTCAATCAATCATGCACTAACATAAAAAAAAACCTGCATACCATCCTTTGAACTGTTAATATTGGACGGTAAAAAGACATTGTTTTGTTACCAGGTTGTTCAAGAGGATTTGTGTGTCTTTTATGAAGTGAAAATAAGTGTAACAGAAATTCAAGCTTCTTCAAACCGTGATGTAGCAGACGACGTTGACAATCGAATTGACGACGTCAACAATACAAGCGAAAATATTCAGGTTGTGAAATAGAAAATAAGGCAAAATATGAAATAGAAAGTAAATCAAAATATGCGTTTATAGATAGTTGGTGTGATAAATAGAATCTTACACTCGTGCTTATGACATACAAAATTTATGAAATTTGTTACCGGATTGAAATATATCCCTAGCCTGGGCTCGGGAAATGTTAAAACCGGTAACTCATTTCATAAACATATACCATAAGCACGCATTCAAAATCGTCTTTATACAGAATAATCTCTTGCGTATCAAATGAGTTTAGAAATAAGATATAGGAAGCTGACGATGGGAAAGCTGAAATCATCTCGTTTGTCATAAAGTTGAGTTGTTAGTTTGCTGTCAACAAATAAAGTAGATATTTAAAATATCTTAAGTGTTCCACATTCACTAGCAATGTTTTCATGAATGATCACTTCACTTCACTTAGGGGAAAAGTGTATACATGTACATATAAATATTCATACTTATTTACAATTGTTTAGAATAAATATACTCAATAAACAAAACACAAATATTGACATGAAATATGTAAATTGTGGTCATTTCTCACTACAGCTTTTCCTACTGCCGATAAGGCGTAACGCGTGTTAGAATAAAATAATTCCTTACACTGAAAACAAACTGGTTGGGTAACTCATATATCTTTATGAATTTACATAAATTAATAATAATCGATAATCAGAAAATTATACATTTGCAAGACTAGTATGTTTATAAATATATTCATGTCTCTAGTAACACTGTACAAATAAATCCAATCAAAATATAGCTAATTTATTCCATCGAGTTATTGAAAAAAAAGCAGATGGCGTGCTTACAGTACTTCATTCATGATTTGTAATTCCTACAGATCGTCTGAATTAAATGCATGCATAGTAAAAATTCACATGTACTAGTATCTCAAGCCTTACATGGGATAGGTACATGTAAAATACGAATTCCGTCCATTGGTTGGCTACGTGCGTATTCCCTATTCACGAGTTCAAACATCCCAAGCTTTTCGTTGTAATGAACAATTTTATCTAACAAATAAATAAAAAAAATTAAAATAAGTAATTACTGTTACAATTAATTTCACTGAAAACAATTAAGTCACAATATCTGCTTTCCTTTGAAACATGAATGAAAACATAAATATAATTTATATAATTCTTAGATTTTTCACTTACCTAGCTGAGTAGCTCAATAGATTAACGTCGATTTTGTTCAAATTTTCATTTTTCATTTTACTATTAAAGTGAATTTGAAAGTTTTTAACGCCAAAATATTGCAGTACGCAGTCTCCACTTTTCATCCATGTCATTTTTTTTCTGACGTAGCATTAAGTTTCCTTAGATCGGCATATGATTAATGATTTCGCAAACAAAATCAAATGATGATGAACTTATATTTTGTATTAAATTGCGTTTTCTCCGAAAACAGCATTAATAATTACCGAATAATATACATTTCTGAGAATTTTTTTCTAACATTAACAAGTGTTTACATACAAAGAATGAAAATACATAAATTTCAAATTCATAATTGTAAGACACGTAAATTTCATCGTATTTTTATATAATTAAAATGTTGGTAATGCCTTTGAAAAAAAAATACGGGAGGCGATTCTTATGACCTCGTCTAAGAATCATTAGGATTGTGTTTATCAGGGGTATTTTGTAAATGAGCATTATCTTTTTTTTTGTTTTAGAAAGGTATTATATTTACTATACAAAATGATGTTTATCTCTGTCTTATTGTTGTGTTAGATTGATATTAGATTAATTTACTATACATAATGATAATGGTGATATCTGTCTTATTGTTGTTTAGATAGGTATCATATTTACTATCTTTGTCTTATTGTTGTTTTACATCAAATGGTATCATATTTACTATACAGAATGATATTGATCTCAAACTCCTTTTCGTTTTAGATATTCATTATAAAAAGGCAAAGATAACAAAAGTGATCAATCTATCAAGTCCAAAATAGAATATAAAGCCAGAGATAGACAAACATGAATCCCTGCACACACCAGAGGTGGAATCGGGTGCCGCCTTGGAGGAGTAAGCATCCCCTGTCAACCGGTCACACCCGCCGTGAGCCCATATGCATTGTCTCGATCAGACAAACAATGGTATCTATAGTTAAAAAAGTGTATGTAAAACAGCTTAAAAATTGCTATGAATCACGTCAGACAGCATCGGATCCAATGGCAGAGTGCATGGGCAAACATATGTTGACTGATTTCTTTCATACCCTTTGTTAGACTGTCATTTTCGTACTAGATTTGACGACGGGTAATCCGGTTTACTTTGTTTCGACTACGGGCTCACGGCGGGTGTGACTGGTCAGCAGAGAATACTTTTTCCTCCATGGCACCTGATCCTGCCTTCGCTTTAGTCGGAGGTCCGTGTTGCCCTACACTCGACTTTGTGTGTAATATGTTTTTGGGACTATGATTACGTTTAACACATTGTATACTTCGGCAATTTATATCGTTATCATAACGACCACAGAATTTGCGAAGCGCTGACTTTAAACGTGACTGTTGAAACTCCTGCAACAACAACTTGTTTGTAAGTAGCTGCCTCGATAAAAAAAAAAACTGTTCACACAGGACAAGCTCTTGCGTATCGAATAAGTTGAGAGGCATATACACCTTATCCATGTGATGATGGGATGTTGCTACATGATATGGGAAGTTGGCCATTGAGAAACTGAAATCGTTCTAATTGTCATAAAGTTGAGTTGTTAGTTTGCCATTAATGTCTATGTTCAATAAATTATCCATGCACGAAAAAACCATGGAAAACTCTGTGGTGTCTCTGATTTCTCGTTCGCTGGGATATATCGAATCGACATATGGAAGAAAATTATTATCATTACTAGATAAAAACGTCGTCAAATTATCGAAATATAGAGCTTTCTTCTTCTCGTGTAGAAGCTCTAATTCTACCTCATAATATAAAAGGTCAGTTAAGAAAGGAGCACAGTTCGTGCCCTGGGGAATTCCAGGGAAGACCTGATCATCAAAAATTATGAAACTATTGTCGATGAAGAACTGTAGCATTGGCTTAATATCAACTACATAGTACCTGTTCGTAGAATCGGAGTGGAGTTTAAATAAAGTAATTTTTAGAGTGACTGACCAAGCTATGGATATTTCCTTTTTCGTTTTTATTGAGGAAGCAACTGTCTATAATTTTTAACTTTTGAACAGAATGATATTCATCTCTACTTCCTGATTGTTTTAGATAGTTATCATAATTACTTTACAGAATGTTAATTGATCTGTCTTCTTGTTGTTTTAGATAAGTATTATATATACCTCACAGAGTGATTTTGTTCTCTAATTGTTGTTTTAGATAAGTATTATATTTACCTCACAGAGTGATATTGTTCTCTTATTGTTGTTTTAGATAGGTATTATGTTTACTATACAGAATGATATTGCTCTATACCTTCTTGAGCGCTAGGTATCAGAAGTATTCCGTGTTGATTTTTCTCCTTTCGGAATAACGTAGATTTTTTGTTTGCTGATACATCCTGAAAAAAAAAGTTGTATGATGAAAACGAACTACATGTATCTATGATTATTATATACATGTATATGTTATAAATAATATATAATAGCAGTATTCCATACTCTTGTATTTTTTTTTCTTTTGCAATGGATGAAAACTGAAGATAGCGAACAGTGATCAGTTTCTTAATTCCTATAAAGTGAGGATCCTGGCTAAAATAGATTCTTAGTACCCCTTGTCTGCATCTGTCGTAAGAGGAGACTAACGGTCTCATCCGAAGGACCGCCACGGTCCTTCGGATGAGACCGTAACAACTGAGGTCCTGTGTCACAGCAGGTAACTATATAGCACAATAAAGACCCCTCCCTGCTCAAACCCCAAAGGCCGTATGTATCAAGAATATTTCTGAATTTTGCAGTAATGGTGATGTCAGCATTTGAGTGAAACATTCTCCAGTGGGAAATTAAACGATATAAATGTACAACTAACCAACCCATAAAGAATACAAAATTAAAATCGAATAGAAACGAATTTTAAGACATTAAAAAAATTGACTTGATATCATCTGGAAGGACATTCCAGAGATATGCTGCAGCCCAGCTGAGTTTGCTTTGTTTATTTTTATATTTGTTCTGATTTTTGGCACCACCAGTCGTGACTTTGATTCAGACCGTAATGGTCGACTTGGCTTGATATGACATAACATATTTAAGATATAGCTTGCAAATGTGATATATATGGGTTTGTTTCAGTATTTTGTTTCCTACATTTATTTTTTAACTGAATTATCTTTCCATATTTTTATTGTCTTCTTCATAGACTGTAGGTGCACTCATCCACGCTGAGAAATTCAAAGTAGTACTAAATTTACCTCCTACACAGGAGAGTTCTTATCTTAATTAAAACTTGTGTATTAGTGTATCTACAGACATTAATCAAAGACAAACTTCAACTAATTATAATTGTAACGGGGCTATTTAGGATATTCCCCGAATCTCTCCTATATAAAAAGTGGTATCAATGAGCTTCTGCACAACCAATCATCATGCATTCTAGCTTTCTATAGAATCTACCAAAATGTTCATTGAAATCTCATAATGGAATTGATCAATTATATCTAATGGAAAAAAGTAATTGCAATGTGCGTGCTTTCTCCCGTACATAGTGCATATGCAGACAAGAATATTTTTTTTTATATTTCATTCAATAGACATGTGTATCATATGCCTACGGTATAAATTTCAGTGTTTGCATCATATATAAGAGGATTATCGTGATTTTAAAATATTCCAATTAGAATTCAGCACACATGTTTGCACGTGATGGCCAGTAAGTTAACCATAGCAATTTGTAAAGCTCCAATTTTAAAAAACAAAAGCGCTAATAGTCTTTTAAAAATTTAAACTTCATACGACAATGCACGCGCATGTATGTTGGCATTTTTATACCATTCTATAGACATAGTACACATATGCATTTACCTGTGTGGTAAATATGAATTCATTCTCTTCATTCATCGGAAAGTTACAGACGATTAGTAATATCCAATCAAAATGAAGCAAGCAAAATCGTGATTTTGACAGTTATGGGTCTCAAGATTTCAATGAAGAATGAAAACGTTATACTGATTCAGAAGTTAGTTCACCAAAATTTCAATGCACATGCATGCATATCCATACGAAATGACTATCGTTCTGCACATCTACAATGATATAATATCCTACAAAGGCTTGTGTAGGTTCTAAGAACACCTCCGGACGATAAAGTGCTGGAGAATTAGAACTAGACACGGTCTCTTTGTAAGCAACAAGGAGGTCTTCTATCTGTGTTTTGGGAGCTTTAAGGCTTGCTGGCCTTTTTTATACGGTTAGATAGATCTAATGCACCTAACATTTGCTTAACAAAGTGTTGATTGGATTGATCTCGTACATGTAAAATTAAACAACTTTTGTTCAATTTGTTGAAGTCCCTAGCTATCATAGTTACGGAGGGAAAGACGAGCCTCCAAAACATCACTAAAAGGGAAATAACTTCCAACCGGAAGTGAGGTTTTGCTTAAATTTTTTTATGCAAATTCCCTAGACCTTCACGAAAAGACATCTTTCCTGAAGTTCATAAAAATCGATCGAGAAATGGCTGAGTAGGTCGCAAGGAAAGTCAAGGAAAATAATAATAATGATATAGAAGAAAATAGAGTAATGATATAGAAGAAAAATCAGTAAGGATTTCCAATAAAAGAGAAAAAGAAACATAAGATTAACCATAAGGTCTTCCGTGGAAACGGAAGGCAAGAAGAAGAAGAGTAAAAACAATATGTTCCCAAACCTCCTTTGGAGAACACAATGAGAATAAGAAACAGAGTAAAAACTAGAATACTAACAAAGTCAGCAAGTGCCCCTCACACATATGATATATAATATATGTTAATATACACATGCATATGGTGATAAACAAGTGTGCAAATTTTTAGCTATGAACAGTGTATAGGTTTTGAGATTTAGTGTTTACAAAATATGGTTTTCAAAATCTGGATTTTCATGAAAACGCTTTTCCCCCAAAACATTTGCCCTTATAAAATGCACATCTGCAAATGATAATAAACAAGTTAGCAAAAGTTAATATATGCACACGTGCAAGGTATAGGTTGTGAGTTTTATTGTTCACAAAAAGTGTTGACAAAGGAAAACAGACGGACAAAGTGAAAACTATATGGCATCGTTTGGGTAACATAATTAACAATATAATGAATCTGCCTTATTTTTCAGTTGGTACTTACTACAAGACCCAAAGTATTTCCCTTGATGCCAAGGAACTTTGTTGTGTCCTTCTGAGCTTGATAACGATAGACAGGATACCGGTGATCTTCATCCAGCTCTTTATTAACGATGAAATGACCTAACATCCATGAACAAAATATAGTGGATTTTTTAATTGCCTTTTGACATGAACAAGGAAAATTGTCAAAGGACCAGTGCACTTATAAGATTTGAAACAGGAGTTTTCGTAAGTACAATACTGTTTTTGAACCAGACGTCTTAAGCGTAGGTTTTGTTATATTCTATCACATCAAAGAGTTGCATAAAGTCGAGCGATACATATTTGTAAGACATTTTACTTTATTTATTTCGACAATGTACATCAGAGTGGTACCTGTGCATGTAACTTATCTTGTTCGTTTCAAACATACACAAATCTAAAAGGCGAAATTGGACATTATAAAATGGCGAAGTAAACAATGCGTCAAACGCAATCATAGTCCAAAAACATATATACAAAATCGAGTGCAGGGCAACACGGACCTCCGACAAAAGCGAGGCAGGATCAGGTGCCATGGAGGAGCAAGTATCCTCTGCCGACCGGTCACACCCACCGTGAGCCCGTAGTCGAAACAAAGTAACGGGATTACCGTCGTCAAATCTAGTACGAAAATGACAGTCTAACAAAGGTGTCAACATATGACTTAGTGATAATTTTGTAATCGCAAACAAGGTCATTATAGCGACCGTAGAATTTCGCGAAATGATGACTTTAATTTGAAAAAAAAAATATACTCTCAAACTACGGTCGAATCATCTATTGTTTAGGAATGTAAAACCCACTTCAACCTGTTTGATATTATTTACACATAGTTCGCTTTCAGAGACAACAGGTTGTACACGGCTACTTGTGTAATACTCAAATGAATATACATGTATCACATGAACTAGAACCGACGTTGTTTTTTTTTGTTTTTGCTATGGCCCTATCTAAGATGCTACAACCATTGGCTACTATTTTCATTCAACCTGCAGAACAGGTATTCTAGCTAAGCATGATTTCTCATTCGAAGGCTTTTCTCTTGCTATATGTATACCCCTACCCCCATTTTGTACAAAAGCTGTGGTATTGATGAATGCGCATCATAAAAAGACAATACAATCATGTATCAATTTACACTATTACTTAATCTATGTATCATGTATTTTTTTTATTTCAGAAAGAAGATTAAATGGAAATTAAAATGAAATGTATTTGTACGTTTGATAAAAGCCAGTATACTGTAAGCTTTGCTTTCACTAAATACGTGTGTTCCTATGTAACATTGTAAATGAGTATAAAATAGTATGTAATATAGAGTTTTTCATACATACTCGTCTAATTAGATCGTAATGAAAATTAAAAACGAAAGATGAAACAGCTGAGACTGAGAAACAGACTAGATATTGCTGCTGACAAGGAAGTTGATGTTGCGGGATTGTAGCGAATCTCGTTTGAAGTCATCATTTGAAGTTCTGCGTCGCTGTTGGTGACCTTGTTTGCGATTGCAGTTAGTCACTAGTTTATATGTTGACTTGGTTTGTTTTGTGCCTGGCTGCATTGTCATTTTCGCGCTAGGTTTGACTACGGTGATCCCGTTTGCTTTATTTCGACCAGGGGCTCGCAGCTCGGGATGTGGCCGGTCGACACGACGGCTTACTCCTTCATGCACCTGATCCTACTTTTGCTTTGTCGGATGTCCGTGTTGCCTTACACTCATTTTTGTATATGCTTTTGATTATGATTACGTTTGACACGAGTTAACTTCGCCTTTTTTATATGATAAAATCGCGTCATTGTGAATCCTGTTAATTACATGCACTGTTGTAACGATTTCAAAATTCGTAATATATCTATCTTCATTCCTTGTCTTATGACATTAAAGAATACTGTAATTAATATATAATGTTCACTAATTTCTTTGATTCCGAGAGTACTTATTTATACGTTCTGCTCAAGTATATCTGACTCAACGTTTATTCGCCACATAAAATTATTACAGTCAGGAAATCTAAGGAATACATGTACATGTACAACAGGAAATGCAAAGCAACGCTGCATGGGGAATATATGATATCGGCAAAATTTGGCCCCTTCGTTCCGTGTAGAGATTTACCATCATGAATGTACATTCCAGCGAGGTAATCTAATATTGTACAGGTACCCATATAAATTAGGCACATTGTACAGTGATAAATAAGACGGCTAAACTACTACATCGACATCGTAAACTTTACTCTTTCCCCTATCACTTCCAAAACTATTATTCGCAGTATGAGAACCCTTTCATTTTTTATAATGGTATTTTATCAAATGTTTTATGTGTAGTGACGTCCATGCAATTAAATTAAACAATCATTTCTTAAAACACGGAGACATAATAAAATTCGTTATTTTTATATTATTACTGAATAATGCCTATCTAATCGCTTTCACTGTGTCTATGGATATTTGATTAGAGTTGCTACTAGACAATGATAATCTACAGCGTACTACTGATTAATATCATCTATCAGTCGTTACTTACTAGTCATTTCATTCTACAGCCTTACTACTGATTAATGGTCATCTTACAGCTACTAGCTGATAAGTATCATTCTATAGTCAGTATCAAACTGAGTTAAGTGATCATCTACAGCATACTACTCCTTAATGATATCTATTCGAAGCGTGACTACTCATAATGATCATCTACAGCGTACTACTGATAATATCATCTATAGCTTATACTGATTATAATCATCTACAGCGTACTTACTGATTATATGATCATCTACAGCATACTACTAATTAAAGTTAAATCTACAGCATACTACTGACTTATTTATCATCTACAGCGACTACTGATTAATCGATCCAATTCTACAGTTGTACTACTATTAATGATTATCTATTTTTTTTTTTTTTTTTTTTTTTCACGTACTACTGATTAATATCATCTTACAGCGTACTACTGATTAATGATCATCTACAGCTAGCGATTACTAATGCGTGCTTGTTCGATCTGCTAATAGATCCATTCATATTGAACCAGACCGGGTCAGATCATACATGCGAATCCCGGAAACTGAAGGTTTTCAATGAGCGTGCTCGTTATCATCGAAAAGGTTATAAAAAGAAAAAAAACCATCCGTATATTAGAAAATCCATTTATTATATACTGTAATTTAAAAAAATTAATTCGAAATTAATATCTGAGCTTCAGTGTATTGGTCTTTTGCGGGACAACACGCCTCACATGTAACTTGCAAAAGGTATTTAAGGTGAGGCCGATTTTAAAGATGAGGATTGAAATGAATCCTTACGCAATCACCAAAAAATTGCCCCAATCAAACACAGTGTATAGAGATCTGTAGGATTACATGTATTCAGCTCGGTGAAATTTCTCGGGATTTACATGCAAATGTTGAAATACTCACTTTCATAGCAAAAATTCTTAGTATATTTCATATATCAAATTTATAGATATTTCCTCGCACAAACTAGCATTACATAATCATCTTACAACTGCAGTCACGACTAAAGTCCTCAGTTTGGTTGAAGATTAAATGTCCGTTGTGAATGACCAGGAATTTAGGTTCGTTAGGTAACTGAAAGGCAATCACTTTTGAGGGTTTGGCCATCAACATCCCCGACTTCTCCTTCATCATGACTGAAAATAGAAATGAAGAAATAAGTGACACTATCGAACATACATGCTGATCATGTATTCTCATCAATATACAAAATCCAGAGAGCGACAACAATACAATGAACTCCATGGAATCTCCTCAGGATGGGATCAGTGCCCAGGAGAGTAATCATTCCCCTGATTTGTGTCTTTTATTTCGATCATGTAAATGATGACGGATGAAGCTCCACCTTAGATAGTTCAGGAGATATTGAATAGGTTATATCTCATATTACAAGGTCAAGATAACAACTTCGAACTTCACAGACTTACAAAGTCCTGCCATAATGAAATAATTATTTTCTGCAGTATATGTAAAATATGAAAGCCTGCTACCTAAAATAATTCCAGATATATTGAATAGTTCAATAGGCTATGTTTTCTTAAGAACATATCAAACTTCAAGTTCACAAAGTCAAAGCCATAATATGATATGAAAAGATTTGCCATATAAAGTACATGTATATGTACAAAATATTGAATATCTACGTTAAAAATAGTGTAAGAAATATTGAATAGGTCATTTTTAATGAAAATAGGCCGAACTTCCCAATTAAGGTCATACAGCACTCACACCATACATCTTACTGTAAAGAATGATTATCCAAAATGTGAACCCTACCTTATATAAATGAAGACATATTTTAAGAAATTTCTTTTCTATTTTTTCAAGAATTATTGAATAGGTCATTTT
>CAJDSM010019418.1:3036-15662 GCA_903981925.1 Ostrea lurida
TATGATATAGATCAATACTGTGTGGTGGTACCCATGTTGATGCACCAGATGCGCATTTTGACAAAAGTTATGTATCTTCCAGTATGCTCAAACGCGAACAAGTGTGGAAATCCGAACCATGAAAGTTAAAACTTTATAAAAAGTGAACATTGTAGTGCCAAAAGAGCTGGAGCCAAATTATTCGAAGGACAGAGTATGCCTGAGGGAGACTAGTTATTAATTTTGAATATGAATTCTTAGATTTTACTATTGCAATTAAACGTTAGATGTATAATGAAGGGGTGATGATAGAATTTGTAATAATTTTCATATCACTAAATGTTCTATGAGTTAGTAAGGTGAAGTGAAAGTGTAGATGAAATGTCAACATGGACTGGTAGATAATGCATAACGCCCAACCTTTTTGGGACTTGAAACTTTTTTCAAAGCGTTATCTTGTCCTTTGTAAAAATAAGAAAAAATAAATATTTCTAAAAATGTTATGCGGTAATGATTAATTTCATTTCAATGTTTCATTACAAAGGAAAGTGTATGCAACTTTTACCAAGAGAATTTTTTGTGAAAATATAATGTTTTGAAAAAATTGATAAAGAAACATGCTATTCCCATAGACTTCAATGTAAGTTACGGTGAATATATTCAAGCAGTACAAAATTTGAAAATTCTTATGGTGAGATATTTTATTTGACGAACCTATAAATATGTCACGATGGTTACAAAATCCACCATCCAATTTCTAGATATAGAATATGGTCATTGATCATCTAATCCTTAAGTACATATCTATTTCAAGCTGTAACATGAAGATAGCAACTGGCTCGGTAGGGACCTCGGGGACTAACGCAGTGCCACCAGCAGGAGGCCTCGAACCCAGATTGTCACTTCTCCCCGTCCAACTTCAAATTTAATGTATGCAACCCCCTATCACACCTTTATATATAGTCTATTGTTCTCAGCCTTGATTCAATCGAAATATTTCTTGCTGCGTATGATCAGTATTTAAATCGAGGCAGGCTATTGACAAACTAAGTTGATGTTGCTAGGAGTTTCAACATTCACGTTTTCAAGTCAAGCATATTTGTAAATGTTATCATCATTATACCTGTCTCAGTATCTAATACAAACTGCCATTGAAGATCAAATGCTCTAAATTAAAGTGTTTCATACCATGTTAGGCGTTCTGTATGCACTGATTTTGACTGACGGATTAACTCCGTGTACCTGATCAGACAGTGGGCTCAATGACGGGTTAGTTCCAGGTCAACAGGGACGCTATTTCTTCAGGCACCTGATCACATCTTTGGTATATGCCAGCAGTCGACCCATGGTTGACCTAACATTTGCTTTGTATTATATTTGGACTAACGAAAGATTGATCGTGTTCGTATCGTGCTTGTGTGTTAATGTGCTTTTACTTTGTTTCGACTACGGCTCACGGCGGGGTGAGGTCGCAGAGGATGCTTACTCCATCCATGGGCACTTGATCCTGCCTTCGATTTTTTGTTGAAGGTCCGTGTTTGCCCTACACTCAATTTTGTATGTGTTTTTGGACTTTGATACGTTTGATACTTTGTTACTTCAGCCATTTTATATTACCGTATATATAAGGAGTAGTAACAGTGATCACTCTTCTAAATAATATAAAGAGTAAAAATTAGAAGGTAGGTAAACTAAGACCCTTGGACAACAGAGGTGGGATATGTTACCTGAGGCGAATAAGCATTCACTTTAGCTGAACACGTGTTCCTTCCTTTTCAGGCAAATTGGCAGTACTAGTAGTTCAAAATCAGACGACGTGCAAGTGACATTTGCAACAACTTGTTAGACAACATCGAGCGATTTATAATTAAGATCATCTATACCGAAACATAATGCGCCAAGCATCTGACTTCAAAAGAGACACGTTGAAAACCCTTGTAACATAAAATCATTTGGCCGTGACCTACGTTGCTTCTAAACTTGAGCATAAGCCAGGACATTCCTATGTATGTATAATACGACTACGGCACACACGCTCCAAGTTGTTTTGTAATTTATTGAAATATTTATAACGAGATAATCTAACTAGCTGTAGTTTTTATGCTCCACGAAAATTCGGGGGAACCATTATACCATTAGTCGCCGTTCGTGGCTGTCGTCTGTTCCGTTGCCTCCGTCCGTCCGAATCAGAATTATACATTTGTCTGAAATGTTCCTTGAGATAAGGGCTTGTGAACCATTGAATGACTCACAAATTTTCTTCGTGCACGGGTACTTTTGATTTCAAGGTCTTTTTTTCCAAGGTCAAAGTCATTCAATATAAGGAAAAAATGCCTTATTTACATTTCGAACAAGGTGAAGAATTATCCCACACTTATGCACCGGGCAAATGAGTTTCAGGCAAAAGTTACTAAGTTTTTGAAAATGAGCAAGGTCACTGAAACTTGTATCTTATACAATGAAGACGTTCCTTATTTCAATTACTGTTGACAACGATTTTTGAACAGAGTATTCAATTCATATATCACATAAACTTTCAAGTCTTAAGTTAGTTAAGGTCATTTTGTAAAGGTAAGGTCAAAAATATATTATATCTGTATATGAAAATAACCTTTCATTCCACATATTTCAACAGTTTTTTAACCGTTCTCGTTTAAATCATCATTTTCACAAAATTCTACACGGTCTCGCTTAAATGACCTGTTTTTCGATTAGAAAGTTCACCAAGTCATATGTTGACTGGATTTTTCATACCTTCTCATAGACTGTCATTTTAAGTACTACAAGTAAGATTGACACGGGTATCGTTTACTTACTTGTTTCGGAACTACGGGCTCACGGGCGGATGTTACTCAGTAGAATACTACTCCACATCTTTGATCTGCCTTTTGCTAAGTTTTTGTTGGCAGTCCGTGTTGCCCCCATACCCGATTTTGTATTATTTATGTTGTTGGGACTATGATTACTTTAACACATGTTTACTTCGCCCAAGTTTTATGAACTTTCGTTCTTATATATCTTCCAAGGTCAGTTTGGAAGTGAAGGTATCTTTTGTCTGAGTAAGGTTGTATAATCAATCAGTGCATAAACTTGAATTAGTGTTAATAATATTGTAATATTTACATTCAACTGAATCCTTTTCTCTTATATTTAATTTTACTTGTTACAAGCAATTGATTGGCTGAAATCTACGATGAAGCAACATCAATTATTTTGGATTAATCTAACTTGCTCTTGTGACGTCTAGAATGAGTCCAATAGCATTTGACTGTATTGTTTTCAAACTTTGTTGCTACGGCAAATTCGTCCGCCTCATTCAAAATCCTTCGATTAATCTCGCAAGTTATTATCACACAAGAAGTTAAATACAATTTTTAGAATATACTAGGAAATGAAGCTATTTTGACCTATGTTCTTAGTTTGACTTGATGTGATATAACTAACTTGTACAGTTTACGCGTAAATATATAGCGTGAGATTCGTGCACTCAAGTTAAATTATATGTATACATAGGGTCAAATTAGCTTTCATTCCTTAAATATTTCCGTTGAACCATTCACATTTATCCATCGCAATAAATGCCATGTTTGGTGCAAACAGTTGGACTCCGGTTTTGCAGTGTCATCATGTTCACCATTGGTCATTTACAAATATGGAGCGGATTTGAGGTCAAGGTTGGTAAACTTGCATGTAAGATCGTGAGATTGAAATAGGCCTTCTGATCTATTTTTTTTTCTACGTTATACGGACTTTGGTGAACCCTCATAATAACGATATACATATATTTTAGGGAGTTTTTTGGAAAAAGTACAATTGCTTGACTCCTTTTCTGAACGTCATTGGAGTACGCATATGACAATACTCTCTCTTCTCTCTCTCTCTCTCTCTCCTCTCTCTCTTCTCTCTCTCTCTCTCTCTCTCATTTCTCTCTCTCCTCTCTCATCCTACATCGCTCTCTCTTCTCTTCTCTCTCACCCTTTACAGAAATGATAGCTGAACGCAGAACGTTTAAGAATGTGTTTATTCAACAACAGATCGTGTCCTAATTTTAATTACATGTACTGTTCTTTTTTTTTTTTTTATTTATTTATTCATGTTATTTTATATGATTTGGAGTTTTTTTTATATTAAATGAGTCGCTGTTTATATCAGTTAATGGATACGTTAATTTCACAAGTGTCAGAAGTTTCTAATTTCTTTTAGTTTTTCAGATTTTAACAAAAGTTTCTTCTTTAGTCAACTCTATAACCATTAAAACAATACGATAGACAAATATATCTCCATTACTACACCATTTGTATAAAATATACGGTCTGCTGATGAATTAAATACATTATGATTGATGTATACGTACATGTAACAGATTCGTTTAACATATATTCGTTCTATTTTGTGGCTTTTGATTAGCTTAGTTTTTAGTACACGCTCAGGGCTGTAGTGTTTGTAAATTAATGATATCTATGGTATTATTTAGTTTCACAGTGGTATATTGCATGATTAGTAAGCGTTTTTCACTCGGTGAAAGTAATTCTATTCCTGAAAAAAAAAATCCGCTTGTGAATTGTATCGTTTCCCCTTCGTGTTCGATCTACGACAAAAACGTTCATTGCTACAGCAGTTAAAAAACAATACCATTTTTAAAAGACACAATCTGTCAAAATTAAGCTGGCTTCATTCAAGACTTCTTTATCCGAGTTAAAATGTGTTGTGGTCACGTTTAACTGATTTGAAAAGTCATCCATAACAGATGGTGCCAAAGAGCGGACACTTTAATTGCTTACGACAGGTATTTCTAATTCTTAGTAAGAGATTAGGCTCGAAAATGTACAGATGGTGTGTTTTTGTTTGGATGTTATAGACATCCTGTTTTAGTTTTTTTGTGATTTATAAGTTCAACGTTGGTCAGGACTATTTCATCGAACACCTGGTCTATAAGCAGTAGGTGTGGTGAATGTTTATCGTTTACTTCTACAACCAAGGCTAATGCTGAAGAAATACTTTAAAGTGAGTCATAAAGTATGTAAATTTCACCGTAGAGTTTTAGTAGCTATATACGTGTATATACTGTGGTATGGTGTCACATATGACTGCGGGTATTGAAGTGTTCGTATTACTAATATAGAAGTCAACTTCTACTCAACGCCGCCGGCCCCTCCCCCCCCTTTTCAATTAATCATTCTACTTCTATATCGAAAGGCGTTTCGTTGCTCCCGTAACTATCTTCTTGCAAGTTGGCCTGTCGAAACATCCTGTGTCACTTGGAAGAAGTAGGGAATTACGCACAGGAAAAACGGATATTTTTCAAATATAGGAGTTATCTGGGCACGATATTGTTTTTAACTGGAACCCCAGAGGCGTGACGGAGTGCGTGAGTGATATTAATGAGGGTTTATCTTTTGTGGTGCCGAGGAAATACATATAGATGTTTCTTGTGTGATTTTGAAGAATATCAATATAGTAATTTAGAGACTTTTTAATGTTGTATTTATATTAACCCTCTAGTTTCTTCAAAATTATACAATCCCTCCATGTATATGATTTTTTAAGGATACGACTCAGTGGAAAATAAGATTATCAGTCCTTTTTTGTTACCAGACCATGAAGAAAAATTTTTATTCTTTCTAGAGTTATCACGGGGCTGTAACTCAGCAAGGTATGTTATTTCACTCATTCAACCAAACAAAAAATAGATAAATAAATACAGAAGAAGGAAAGATCAAATTATCGGAATTCAGTTGTCTGGTTAAAAAAAATTAAATACTCCCCTCTCCCCCCTCAGAGTTTGGGGCTTGAAATATATTAAAATATAGCATTGATGTAAAATATGGTTTATTTTAAATTAGAAGACATCTGACATACAACTTTGTGAATATGATTGTATTTTTCTTTGTCCTATACAAGAATTTCAATTTTACGAAAGTTTCTGAGACACATACATGGTTTAACCTTATGCAACGGAGACTACTATGCACATCTACGTGAATAGCTCTTTCTTGCGTTCATAATGACGGTCATGAACATGTTTAGAATATAGATCGCAGAAGTTTCATTGTTCAGGGTCACGGCTTCTCAAATGAAAATGAGCCTCGACTAGCGCCTCTATATCTAGGGTCGAAGATGGTAGAACAACCTAACAGAACGAGGACATGGATGTAGGCCACTCGAACGGGTTTTACGGGGTCGGACCTGTCAGTTTTTTTGGACGTTACGTGGACCCCGCACAGCCTCACCACTCCACGCGTGATATGGACCCTAGGCCGAGCGGAGGAGTGGAAGGAATTTACTGGTCGTGGTACTGAGATGCGGTCAAGCCTTGTTGGTTACTTGCTCTTTGTAAGATGAGCGCAGTGTTCGATTGGAAGGTTACTGGCGGAATACGAGGGCTACCAGAGGTGGTGTGTTGGCAGGTAAGAGACGTAGGGGTATATAATGATAACGGTTGAGCTTCTGTGCATGGGTAATAGTTATGACTAGGAGATAAGTTAAGTTATGCGGGTGCTTTGGACCAATAGTGTATCGTCATTTTTTAGAGATAAATAGATTAATCGATGGATACAATCGATGGGCAATTGTTTCTCTAGCTCTCCTTTGCATAAAGTGATGTCAATGCAGGGGATAGGTCTGATAGCGACTCATATTGCCTCCGTAGGCAATTCACACAGTTTTAACATATCGATTTGATTATTATAGCGAAGATCAAATAGTTTCCGCCATAGGGATATATTAATTCAAAGTGTTGCCCGATTGCGCAGAGTAGTAGGTAAGGTAGGTGATGGAGGGTAGTTAATGTGCGACCTGGCCAGAGTAGCGTGCGATAGCTGAAATGATGCTAGCGATTCCGCTGTTCGAGTTACACCGCAAGTAAAATCTGTGGACTTGGTCTACGACAAGATAAAAGGGTAATACAGTTTGATAGTTGATCAGTTTGTTCAACATGGTCAGCTCATTGTAGCGTGTCCTTCATGGTTTATGTGCGTGTCGATTACTTGAGAAGATGTCTCTGTGTCAATATTCGCTATCTGACCGTTAAGCGATCGTCCGCCTGTGCTTTGTCCACGGTGGAAAAATATTCGTAGCCCGAAGTCATGTATATGTTGTGACCACTGACCAAATCCCTGATATTACTACCTTAAACTTACGAGTGTATTTCGCCTGCGTGTCCTGTTTCTAAATATGCGTGGTTTTTCTCCGATAGTGAACGTTAATGGTATCACATCGTCCATATAACTGGTTAGGAAGCATGAGGTGGGTTGGGTAGCTTGGCGATACGAACTCTAACAAAGGATGGTCAGTGCGCAAGAGACGCAAACTCTTATGTAATCATCACACTCATGTCATTGAAAAGGTGCGTGAACATACGCTTGAAAGTAGTCTGGCCTCAATGCTTCTGTGTTCTAGGATGCAGTGTGCGCCTTGCTCGGAAGCGTGGGGATGGGATGCACACAGCGTTGTAACACAAGCAGGATGTTAGCAACACTGAGATTTTTTCAAGATAAGTTCTTAGTAGCCGTTAGCAGTTGTGTTGCCACGCCTTTGGCCCTCATATAGACACCATTGGATTAAGTGAGAGCTGGTTCAGATATTGTGTAGCATTGTATACAAGGCAGGGATGCACATAACAGATTTTTGTTTAGGTTAGCCACGCTAGAGACGCGGGCTGTACCTGTAGTGGGTTTTGCACTGGGCCAAAATTCCTATTTAGAAGCGTTAACAAGTGGGCCACAGTTCGTTAAAATGATGGGTTAATCGGGACATGAGAAGTAAAAAAATAGGGGTATTATGAGTGATTAGGTGACTGTTATTTTTTTGGTACGGAAGCGTGTTATTAATTTCCGTGATGTTACCTGGCCTTATACATTCAGGCGCTGTACGTATGCTCGGATATATTTGTGTGATATGTGATTACGATGTACTTTTGCAACGGGAATCAATATGTGGGTTCTAAGATTGTGCGAGTGCAGATTCGTAACTACAGGTGTCGTCAAGAACATTGGTATGCCCTACTCTTGTAGACAATTGAAATCTGCTGAGAGGGTATGGGTATTTGGCTTAGCTGACGATTAAATTGGGGGACATTGTGCTCAAAGGAATAACGACTGGTGCTCTATCTGAGTTACTAACCTGCAACCTTGTTTAGAATGCATTAACATTGTTCTGCAGGCAAGGAATAGTTCGGCTTCTGCTTGGTGTGAAGGATCATTCACTGGATGTTGGTTGCTAACTCGATATGGTATTAAGAGAAAGTGAGGTCTAGTATTACTTTCGGAATAACGTTTAGCCTTTTCGTTGATTGATAAGCAGTTATTTGATGTTGTTTCTGCAATTGGTTTGTATGATTGCTCAAGCCAATGAATTAGGATAGTAATCTGAGTTAAGTGCTCCTGAGACGGACAAAGACAGTGAACAAAAAGAGTAAAGGAAGAGTTTTTGAAGCAATCAGAAATCCTTGTTATGCTGAGCCTACGATAGTTAAAATGATGTGTAATATAAAACAAGGGGTTGAGTGGGTTAGTCTAAATTTGTCAGGTATATTTTGATTTACTGAGTGTGTACGTTTAGTAAGGCATATGGACCATTGTTCAGATGGAGTAAAGGTGTGTAAAGTGGAGCAGTACGGACAGTGATACAGCTCGGATCTGAGTTCATTCATGTCGTAGTGAAGGAGTTTCGCGAGTGTATGATGGGTTCGGTATATTGACTAAAGCATCATGTAACCGTAAAGGCGGATAACGAGATGGGGGTACGGGCTTTACAGCCCCTTTCTGTGGTACCATAGACAAGATAATTAGAGTAGTAATAAGTAATAAATAAGATGTTTTCTTTCTTTGTTTTCATTTCTGGGGTTTTCTTTATCAACAGCATGTATGCTTTTTGACGGATCTGGAAATCGGATGCTGGATTTATGGTTGGTGATTGACTTGGGTTCCTGGCTCGTGCTGCTACAATTTACTGATAGAATAAAGCCGCTTCCGTTTGTGTGATATGAGAGGTGTGGGCTCTTGGTCAAGTAGCTTACTTCTGAGTGGTGCAGGTGCTGAGTGCCCAGTCACGAGTGAGTTAAAACGAGGTACTAACTAGGATGAATTTCTAATTTTACTATTGCAATTAAACGTTTAGATGTAATAATGAAGGGTGATGAGAGAATTTTGAATAATTTTCATATCACAAATGATCTATAGTTAAGTAATGGTGAAAGTGAAAGTGTAATGAATCACATGACTGGTAGATAATGATAACGCAACCTTTTTTGGACTTGAAACTTTTTTTCAAGTTATCTTGTCCTTTGTAAAATAAGAAAAATAAATTTTCTAAAAATGTTATGCGGTGAAATGATTAATTTCATTTCATGTTTCCATTACAAAGGAAGTGTATGGCAACTTTTTACAAGAGATTTTTTTGAAAAATAATTTTTTGAAAAATATTGATAAAGAAACATGCTATTCCCATAGACTTCAATGTAAAGTTACGAGTGAAATATATCAAGCAGTAAACAAAATTTTGAAAATTCCTATGGTGGAATATTTTTATTTGACGAACCCTATAAAATGATACCATGGTTACAAAAATCCCACCATCCATTTACTAGATATGAAATATGGTCATTATACATCTAATACCTTAAATACATATCCGTATTTCAAGCTAGTAACATAGTACATAGCAACTGGGCTGTAGAGACCCTCGGGGACTAACAGTCCACCAGCAGAGGCCTCGACCCAGATTTCAGCTTCTCCCCGTCAACTTCCAATATTTATGTAGCAACCCCCTATCATCACCTTTATATGATATTTATGCTTCTCAGCTGATTCAATACAAAATATTTTCTGCTGCGTATG
Organism: Ostrea lurida; assembly: GCA_903981925.1. NCBI lineage: Eukaryota > Metazoa > Mollusca > Bivalvia > Ostreida > Ostreidae > Ostrea > Ostrea lurida. The sequence goes on from CAJDSM010019418.1 coordinate 12,852, forward strand.
ATCAGTATTTAAATCGAGGCAGGCTATTGACAAACAAGTTGATGTTGTAGGAGTTTCAACATTCACGTTTCAAGTCAGCATTTTGTAAATTTTATCATCATTATACCTGTCTAGTTTACTAATACAAACTGCCATTGAGTCAAATGCTCTAATTAAAGTGTTTCATACCAATTGTTAGGCCGTTCTGTATGCACTGATTTTGACTACGGATTACTCCGTTTACCTGATCAAGACAGTGGGCTCATGACGGGTTTGACCGGTCAACAGGGGACGCTTATTTCTTCTAGGCACCTGATCACATCTTTGGTATATCCAGGAGTCGACCCATGGTTGCCTAACATTTGCTTTGTATTATATTTGGGACTAACGAAATTGATCGCTGTTCGTTATCTTTGCCTGGGTAACCCTGTTTACTTTGTTTCGACTACAGGCTCACGGCGGGTGTGACCGGTCAGCAGAGGATGCTTACTCCTCCATGGCACCTGATCCTGCCTTCGATTTTGTTGAAGGTCCGTGTTGCCCTACACTCAATTTTGTATGTGTTTTTTGGACTATGATTACGTTTGATACTTTGTTACTTCGCCATTTTATATTACCGTTATATAAGGTGAAAGTAGATAACAGTGATCAATCTTCTAAATAATATAAAGAGTACAAAATTGAGAGGTAGGGTAAACTAAGGACCCTTGGAACAACAGAGGTGGGATATGGTACCTGAGGCGAATAAGCATTCACTTTAGCTGAACACTGTGTCCATTTCCTTTTTCAGGCAAAGGGAGTAATACGTAGTCAAAATCAGACGACGTAGCAATTGACATGCAACACTTGTTAGACAACATTCGAGCGATTTATAATTAAGATCATTATACCGACAACTAATTCGCAAAATACTGACTTCAAAAGAGACAGTTGAAACCCCTGTAACATAAACTCATTTGGCAGTGACCTACGTTGCTTCATAAATTGAGCATAGCCAGGACATTCTCGTATGTATTTAAATGCATATTGTTATTAATACGACTACGTGCACACACGATCCAAGTATGTTTGTAAATTTATTGAAATAATGATAACGAGATAATCTAACTAGCTGTAGTTTTTATGCTCCACGAAAAATTTCGGGGGAACATATACCATGTAGTCGCCGTCGTGTCTGTCCGTCTGTCCGTGCCTCCGTCCGTCCGAATCAGAAATTGATACAATTTACTGCAAATGTTCCTTGAGATAAGGGCTTGTGAACCATAAATGATCACAAATATTTCTTGTGACGGTACTTTTGGATCAAGGTCTTTTTCAAAGGTCAAAGTCAATATCAATATAAGGAAAAAATGCCTTATTTTTACATTTTCGAACAAGGATTGAAGAATTATCCCACAATTATGCAACGGGCAAATGAGTTTCAGGCAAAAGGTTACTTAAGGTCATTTTGAAAATGACAAGGTCACTGACAACTTGTATCTTATACAATGAAGACGTTCCTTATTTCAATACTGTTGACAACAGTTTTTGAACAAGTATTGATCATATATCACATAACTTTCAGTCAAAGTTGAGTTAAGGTCATTTTGTAAAGGTAAAGGTCAAAAAATATATATATCTTGTATATGAAAATAAACCTTCATTTCCACAATATTTCAACAGTTATAACGAATCTCGTTTAAAATCATCATTTCACAAATTCTACACGGTCGCTATAATGACCTTGTTTGCGATTAGAAAGTATCACCAAGTCATATGTTGACTGATTTGTTTCATACCCTTCGTTAGACTGTCATTTTAGTACTACAAGTAGATTTGACGACGGGTATCCGTTTACTTTGTTTCGACTACGGGCTCACGGCGGATGTGACCGGTCAGTAGAAGATGCTTACTCCTCCATGGCACCTGATCCTGCCTTTGCTCAAGTTTTGTTGGAGGTCCGTGTTGCCCTATACCCGATTTTGTATATATATGTTGTTGGGACTATGATTACGTTTAACACATTGTTTACTTCGCCAAGTTTTATTGAACTTTCGTTCTTATATATCTTCCAAGGTCATTTTGGAAGTGAAGTGTATCTTTTGTCAGTAAGGTGTGATTCACTTGATTCTTGTATTGTGTTATATATGTATATTTCTTCACTGAATCTTTTCTCTTATAATTTATTTACTTGTTAAAGCAATTTGATTGGCTGAAGTACGATTGAGCAACATCAATTATTTTGGATTAATCTAACTTGCTCTTGTGACGTCCTAGAATGACGTCACATAGATGCTTTGACTGTTTATTGTCACTTTGTTGCTACGGCGAAAATTCGTCCGCCTCATTCAAAATCCTTATTATCTCGCAAGTTATTCATCACAAAAGTTAATATAAATTTTTAGAATTAATTATAAGGAATGAAGCTAATTTTGACCTATGTTAGCTATATGATATAATCTAACTTGGTCCGTTTACGGGCTACAATATATAAGCGTAATACTGCACCAAGTTAAATTATATCGTATAACATAGGTCAAATTAGCTTTCATTCCTTAAATTATGTTCTTGACATTACATTTATCATCCAAAAATGCCATGCTTTGGGCAAACAGTTGGAATCCGGTTTTGAAGTGTCACATGTTCACATGGTATTAACCGCAATTGGGCGATTTTTGAGGTCAATGGTAAAACATTTGCATTAAGATCGTGAAATTGAAATAGGCCTTATGATCTATTTTTTTTTTCTACGTTATACGACTTTGGTGAACCCATCATAATAACATATCACATATATTTTAGTTTTTAAAAAGTACAATTGCTACTCCTTTTTCTGAACGTCATTGAGTACAT